>CAUYLG010016973.1:0-273289 GCA_963573385.1 Cacajao melanocephalus
TTGACCCAGCAATCCCATTACTGGGTATATACTCAAAGAACTATAAATCATTATACTAGAAAGACACATGCACACATATGTTCATTGCAGCCCTGTGTACAATAGCAAAGACCTGGAACCAACCCAAATGCCCATCAATGATAGACTGGACAAAGAAAATGTGGTACATATATACCATGGAATACTACGCAGCCATAAAAAACGATGAGTTCATGTCCTTTGTAGGGAATTGGATGAATCTGGAAGCCATCATTCTCTGCAAACTGACACAAGAACAGAAAACCAAACACCACATGTTCTCACTCATAGGTGGGTGTTGAATAATGAGAACACATGGACTCAGGGAGAGGAGCATCACACACTGGGGGCAGTTGTTGTGGGTGGGTAGGGGAGGAACAGCCGGGGTGGGGAGGGTAGGGGGATAACATGGGGAGAAATGCTGGATATAGTATACACTTAAAGTAAAATTTAAAAAAAGAGACAAAAGAAAATTTTAGGAAAAGCTTCAATAGCCTGTTTTTCTGTGTATTTTTTAGTGTTGTTAATCATATGTAATTCTAAATCATTATATATTTTGTTTCCTTAACCTTTATCCACGAAAATTAAAGGTATTGAGAAGAGTTAATCCTGTCAAAGCTACTGCTGAACAATATCACCTGAGTCCTCTGCAAATCAGACAGACCACTGAATGCCTCAAAAAGCCAGAGAGGAACCCCTAGATTTTCACAGGAAAAAGGAATGATGCTGTTAAATGAAGACCATGCAAAATATTTAATAATACATTTTTATCCTCAGTATAAGAGTTATATTTTTCATGTTTTGTTTTATTTTTGGTATTTGACAAAAAAAAATGTTTATGTCTTTACTTGCCATGTGTAACCAGTTTATGTCTTATTTGGTTGGGAAAAAAAGGCTGCAGACTAAGAATGTTTTTTTAATTTGGCGTTTGCCCTTTGCTAAATTTTGTATTCAATAACTAGATTTAAAAAAATGTTTTCACAGTGGGATTCTTAAGGATGCTATAGGTACAAAGTTTGAGCATTTAAATACAGCAGTTATGCATACACAGAAATACCAGAAAGGCAAGTAATGACTCATATTAGAATGATTATAACAGATATCTATTTATTTGCAAGTCTTGCAAACTGTGGAATATTCAGGAAGGGTAAAGAACTAGGAGGATATACAAAGAAAACAGGGAGGAAGGGCTGATCAAAAAATTCTATATGCTCTGAAGAAATTTTGAGGAGGTAGGCTTACCATTTACGTGCTCATTTTATACAAATGTCTCCTAGTATTCTTTGCATGGTACTCTCTCAGTAATTAATTGAGGGGTGTGTGTGTGTGTGTGTGTGTGTGTGTGTGTGTGTATGTGTGTGTGTGTGTGTATATGAGGTAATACTGAAAGTACAGTGTATTTATCCCAGGTGTTACCTTGTTCTTGCAGGAACTTATTTGTGAGGTCCTGAATTTCACTTATACAAACACATCTAAAAATGTGTCCCTCTCGAGTGAATTCAATGAAAAAGAAAATGGTCTGTGTATTACATTTGATTCATCCGTAATGAATGCAAACAGGGTCAATTCTAGACACCAAGTACAAGCTTTTTATTTTAAATTTAGTATATGACAGGAATTCGTTTTCTTTCTAGAAATGTAATGCTAAACATTGGCCGTTTAAAACCTACTATGATGCTGAATGGAAAAGGTTAATAAATCAAATACATTAACATTGCAAATGTCTTTGAATTTTACAGGTTGCTATCAGAGTACTGATTTTATTTGACTCTATGGTACCATTATGCTAGCTGCTGCTCTAAATTTAGCTCTTTGAATGCTGATAAAATGTCATGTACTGCAAGTCCATTATAAGCACATCAACTCTTGCGTCTGCAGTTTGCAAGTTTAGACAGTTATTCTTTGAAAGAACTCTTAATGGGCTCTAGCATTTGATGAATTGTGAACTATTTTATGTGTACTACCTAAGACAAGGCTGCCTTAGTCAAAACAGGTATGTTTCCACTTCTAGATTAAAGGCTATAGCAAATTCAAGACAAGTAATATCCATAATAGATATTTTCTTAGTGTCTATTTCTAGGTATTTGAAGTAGAGAATTCACTTAGTCAAAGAAAATATAAAAGCATAAATCTATTTTTATTTATTTAAAATAATTAAAAAATTCTAGTAGTATTAATAGTAGCAGTAGGTTATTTCTGTGGAACATACAGGTGAAACCAAAGATTGGCTTATATAATGATATTTAATTCCACAGTAATTCTTCATGTAAGTATTACTTTCCCTTTCTACAATTGAGAAGACAGAATTTAGGAAAAGTTAATTATTCCTGCACTCCTTGAAGACTTAATCAAAGCAGAGTCAGGTTTGGAGCCCAGAGGTGGGTAGTTCTGAAGTCATTCTACTACTTAACTATCCTAATAGAAAATGTGTGATTAGTTGTTTCTTTCTGCTCTTATAATTTTAGTTGTCATCAACTATGGCATACAATTTAGATAGCAAAAATTAAAGTGGTTTCAGGTAAGACTGCCAGCTTTGAGTAGTTTCCCAGATGCGTGGAATACCCTACACATTCTGTGGTGGTAACCTCCCATGGCAGGGCAACGCTACCCCAGGAATAGGCTTTCTTATGCTAAATCAAGAGTGGAAAGAAAGAGAGAAGGATTTTGACCTATTGCTTAGCCAACAGTTTCTCCTAGTGGAGGCAGTTCCTCAGGGGAAAGTTAGTGCTATGTTTATCCTATAAATATTCAAAATAATGAAATTTCTTCAACCACCTACAAATTTAACATAGCTTTGTAATCAATGCAAGGTCCATTTGGTGATGCAGTAACTTGCAACTATTATTATTTTTAATGTTTGTTTATAATTGATATATATTAACCGTATGCATGGGGTATAGAGTGATATTCTGATACATGTCTATGATATATAATCATCAAATTAGGGTAATTAGCTATCACCCTAGCTATTAGGGTAATATATCTTTCACTTCAAACATTTATTCTTCTTTGTGTATCATACGGCAAATTATGATTAAATTGAAGTTTCAGTCTTTAGATTCCAATTCCTTTGCCTTTTAAGACCATCTGGCTTTTGTAGACATAAAATTTGGCATGCATAGTCACAGTTTTCTGTATTCATTTTTTAAACAGTAAATGGAGTAATTTAACCATCAGTCCACGCTGTCATGGTAAAGGTTTTTTTGGTGTTGTTTTTACTTTTTCTTTTCTTTTGTTGTCCTTCTCCTGCAGATTGTTGTTTTGATTTATTTTTCGTAGGCCTATAAAGAAAGTAATAAGTATGGACAGATTTAGGCAGACACTGCTATTTCCCCAACCCAGCACCACAAAAGGCAAGTTTTTCACGATTCCTCCCCATCTTCCCGGTGAGTGCCTGACGTAGAAACTTCCCTATACTCTTTCACTAGCTCATGCTTGGCCTTTAGCAAAGCATCATAAATTTCTACCTGAATTTCCTTACCAGATCACATGGTACTGAGGGGCAGTCATCGCGGGTAAGCAAATACTCAGATCCTGCAGCAATCTGTGTGTCTCCAGATTTTGGGACAATTGATTGCCCTGGGAATTCAGTTCACTGATGTTTTTAAGGAACGTTTGTCAATTGCATTGATTGAATTTTGACTGTTAAATCAAAACTAGAATATCTGCACATATTGGCATAAAACCCACTTGTTTATGATGTAATATCCTTTTTATACATTATTTCATTCAAATTGATAAAATATGATTTTCGATATTTTAACCATGTTCATGAGGAATATTGATCTGAAGTTTTCTTAATGTTTGTGTATGTATATATATTTCCATTTTCCTCATTCAGAATTTTCATAATTTTAAAATTTTGACATGAGAATACTGTCGTATTCAGAAAATGATTTGGCAAGTATTCATGTTTTTTGAATATTCTGACATTTTAAATAGAATTGGTAGTTTTTCATTAAATGTTTGGTAGCTTTTACTAAGGAAACAATGTAGGAATAAAGTTTCTTTGTGGGAAGATTTTTATTTTTTAACTACAAATTTAACTTATTTAATAAGAATGTATTATGTTCATATTTTTTCTTTTATTTTTGAAACAAGTTTGTGTTTTAGCTTACCTATGATTAAATTACACGTGCAATATTATAACAGGAGGGTCATTCATAGAATCTACTTTATGAAAAAATGTCATGTGAACTTAAAAATTCTTTTAAGAATTTTAAGAATTCTCCCTCATACAATTTCTATTTGCATTTTAAATTTATTTTTGGTTATTTTTTATTCATAGGTTATGTCATAAAGAATTAGCCTTCTAACCACATTCATATTTTCTAATTTATCAGCTTTCACAGAGGAATAAATGCTGTTCTAATGTATTGAGTTACTATTACAATATGAATACATTTACTTTATGTATTCCACTATAGTCACAATAAATAATTTCACTCTACTGAGTTAGAAAATAAATGAGTTCAATAATCTTTCTCATGAGATCAATATATGTATATTTATGGTAATAAATCTATTTTTACTTATGCATGTATGTACACGTACATACAGTGGGAGTGACACCACTTACCGTCACCCCTAATGATCCACTAGCCAAATTTTTGCTTCCTGTTCCAAAGACATTACATTCTGCTGGCTTAGAGGTCTTAGTTCCAGTGGGAGGAATCCTGCCACCAGGAGACACAACAATGATTCCTTTAAGCTGGAAATTAAGATTGCCACCTGGACACTTTGGATTCCTCCTACCTGGAGAAGGGAGTTACAGTGTTGGCTGTGGTCATAGACCCGGACCATCAAGATGAAATCAGTCTACTACTCCACAATGGAGGTAAGGAAAGATATGCATGAAATATAGGAGATACATTAGGACATCACTTACAATTACCATGCCCTATGATGAAGGTCAATGGGAAACTACAACAGCCCAATCCAGGCAGAAGAACTACAAATAACCCAGACCCTTCAGGAATGAAGGTGTGGGTCACTCCACCAGGAAAAAAGCCACAACTTGCTGAGGTGATTGCTGAAGGCGAAGGGGATGCAGAATGGGTAGTAGAAGGCAGTCCTCAATAGCAGCTACAACCACATGACCAGCTGCAGAAAGGACGACCATAATTGTCATGAGTATCTCCTCCTTCTGTTGTAAAAAGATGTTTGTGTATCTATACACTTGTACGAAGAAAATATCTTCATTTTATTTCCTTTCTCCTTTATCATATGGCATAAGATTTATTGACTTCACATCAGCATTTAAGTATTGTTAACTTTATGTAACAGTATTTGGGTTGGGGATTGGTGCATTTCTGGTTGTTGGAAGGATAGCTTTATCATGTTAGTGTAATATGACCTTATTATGGTCTTTATTTGAAGATTATATATGATCTCAGATGTGTATGGATTCAAGTGGACAAGGAGTAGACTTCTGATGGTTAATACTAAATGTCAACTTGATTGGATTGAAGGACACAAAGTATTAATCCTGGGTGTGTCTGTGAGGGTGTTACCAAAGGAGGGTGTTACCACATTTGATTAAGTGGGCTGGGAAAGGCAGACCCACCCTTAATCTGGGGGGGCACCCTCTAATCACAATTGAGGCTAGAAGATAAGCAGGCAGAATAATGTGAAATGAGAGCCTGGCTTCGCCTCCCAGCCTACATCTTTCTCCCATGCTAGACGTTTCCTGCACTGGAACATTGGACTCCCAATTTCTTCAGCTTCAGGACTCGAACTGGCTCTCCTTGCTCCTCAGCCTGCAGACGACTATTGTGGAACCTTGTAATCATGCGAGTTAATATTTAATAAACCCTCATATATATGTAGTATATATATTTCATTCATCTGTCCTTCTAGAGAACCCTAATATACATATATAAATGCATGTATATATAAAATTCAATATAGGTATAAGGCTATATAATCAGATTCCCTTAGAAAGTCAATTTTGTAACATTCCCACATGTTTACAAAATTATAATCAATTTCATGCACTGTGTTATGTTGGAGATACATACACACACACACACACACACACACACACACACACATATATATAAAGTTGTTAATATATGGCAAGGTAGAATTCTAAGATACCCCAAATAATCCACACTCTGATGTAAGCCTCTCTTTTTAAAGTGTAGGTAGCAGGGTAACACCTATGATTCATTCCTATTTAACAGAATGTGATACAGGTAATGGGGCAGTTATTCTCTTGATTATTTTCAGTGGCCAAGGTAATGGGATAGTTACTCACAGATTTCATTATATTAGATGAGATTCCATATGAGTCTAATTGAGAAGGAGAGATTTTCCTGCTGGCCTTAAGTAAGTAAGCCACCTCACAGTGAAGGGGCATAGGAAGTAAGCCACTGCCCAAAGCCTGGGACCGCTTCTAAGAGCGGAGGGCCTCAGCCAGCAACCAGCAAGGAAAAGGATCTCAGTCACACAACCTCATGAAATAAATTCTGCCAATGTCCTAAATGAGCTTGGAAACTGATTCATTACCAGTCAATCTTCCAAATGCAAATGCAGTCTGACCTACACCTTGATCGCAGCCTCGTGAAGCACCGAGCATATGACCCAATGAAGCCAAGCCTGACACACGAACCGTGAAAACCGTGAGACACTAAATGTGTGGTGTCTAAAGCTAAGTTTAAGGTAGGTTTGCAGAAATTTCTTATGCAGCAATAAAACATGAATACAGGATTGACGGAAATGTGTTAAATAAACAAGTGGTCAGAAAAACATACAATTCTTGTAAGTAGCCCCAAAATATTTGATTAGCTCTCATTTTCAACATCTTTCAAATAACAATCATGGTTTATATTACCTGTCTAGATGTTTCTATATATCATATTTGGATTATGCCTAGATACATCTCAGAAAATAAATTGCACCTAGAATGATCAATTTGTTAGGCATTATTAGTATTATATATAACATATATATATTTATTTTATATATAGAGTGTTATAATATCATGTATTACGTGGTCACTTAGTGAGTGAGCATGACCAGACCATTCATGTGCAACAAAGAGTAAGTATCGGCCAGGCATGGTGGCTCAAGGCTGTAATCCCAGCACTTTCAGAGGCCGAGGTGGGTGGATCACCTGAGGTCAGGAGTTCAAGACCAGCCTGGCCAACATGGTGAAACTCCGTCTCTACTAAAAATACAAAAATTAGCTGGGCATGGTGGCACAGGCCTGTAATCTCAGTTACTCAGGAGGCTGAGGCGGGAGAATCTTTTGAACCCAGGAGGTGGAGGTTGCAGTGAGCCGAGTTCACGCCACTGCACTCCAGCCTGGGCAACAGAGCAAGACTCAGTGGTAAAAAAAAAAAAAAAAAAAGAATAAGAAAATACTGAATTTAAAAAATAGTGCAGTATGTAATTAATGAAATTGCAAACCACTTACATTTGTCTGTAGATGTACGTTTTCTTTGGGCACAGGTTATGGAAGTGGCATCTCTTTTTGTAACCTCACTCCTTTGATTGCAAATGGCCCCTAGTCCTAGAATATTATAATCACTCCATTAACAAGAAAAGATATTCCAATTAACTCTTCCCAAAGGGTTGGCTTCCAAGTCACTACTCTAAAACTCCAACTTATTTTACATAGACATAATACAAATGAGATTGCCTCCCCCCTTTCTAAGACGACCTCATCGAGTTGTCCTGATGAGATAATAAAGTAGGTAGTATATAAAACATAATCGGTGCTTATACATTTATTAGTGTTACTAGCAGTGTTCTTATGTTTCAGTGACTGGGTCTAGGATTCAGAAAAATCAGTCTCAAAACTGAAATAAGGTTCTTAGTACTTAGCATTAGGCCTGCCTTTTACTGAACTTGGCATAAACAGGTTGAGGATGGAGATC
The DNA here is from genome assembly GCA_963573385.1 of Cacajao melanocephalus. Classification (NCBI taxonomy): domain Eukaryota; kingdom Metazoa; phylum Chordata; class Mammalia; order Primates; family Pitheciidae; genus Cacajao; species Cacajao melanocephalus. The sequence continues at coordinate 7,902 of CAUYLG010016973.1, forward strand.
CTGGATAGGAAATTAGGAAGACTCCTATCCAACAACTGATGCTTTGCTCCACACTGAGCAATGCAGAAGACATGGAAGAGTTCTAAAATGGAATTTTTTTTCACCCAGAAGCATATAACCCACTTGGTAATAAAAAAAAAATTATGCATGTATGAAGTAACTTTTGACCAAGACCAAGCAAGGATGAAGAATGTGGTTTACACTCTGAAGACATAGAATGATGGCTGATATGGTTTGGCTGTGTCCCCACCCAAATCTCATCTTGAATTGCAGCTCCCATAATCCCCATATGTTCTTAGAGGGACCAGGTTGGAGGTAATTGAATCATGGGGGCGAGTTTTCATATGCTGTTCTTGGGATCGTAAACAAATAAATCTCATGAGATCTGATGGTTTTATAAAGGGTAGTTTCTGCACAGGTTCTCTTGCCTGCCTCCATGTTAAGATGTGTCTTTGTCCCTCCTTTGCCTTCCACCATGATTGTGAGGCCTCCCTACCATGTGGAACTGTGAGTCCATTCAACCTTTTTTCATTATAAAATTACCCAATCTTGGGCCATGCACAGTGGTTCACACCTGTAATCCCAGCACTTTGGGAGGCTGAGGCAGCTGGATCACAAGGTCAAGAGATCAAGACCATCCTGGCCAACATGACGAAACCCCATCTTTACTAAATACAAAAAAAAAAAATTAGCCAGACATGGTGGTGTGCGCCTATAGTTGCAGCTACTCAGGAGGCTGAGGCAGGGAAATCACTTGAACCCGGGAGGCAGAGATTGCAATGAGCCAAGATCGTGCCACCATACTCCAGCCTGGGCTACAGGGCGAGGCTCCATCTCGAGAGAAAAAAAAAGAAAAAAATTACCCAATCTTTGGTATGTCTTTATTAGCAGCTTGAGGACGGACTAATATAATGGCAAAGAAGGCTTCTGTGTTCATCATTCTCTTTGCCATCTGCTGTAGTCAATCCTTGCTAAAGCTCTGCCTAAGCCACCATTATTTCTGAAGGCTGCTTTTGGTTCCAGCTCCCTTCCTTCTACCCCATGCTACCACAACACCCTGTCCTTGGCTCTTTGATTTTACCACACAGACTTCAGGGTTGCTTTATAAAGATCCAGTATTAGCCTGACCATTCTGGTTAGCATCATCCTTTCTTTATAATATTTGTGGGACTTAAAGATGAACCACACAGACAAGAACTTTAAACTCTGTTATTGCCCTTTGCTGACACTTTCAACAAGTTAATTGTCTGCTTGCCTTCCTGTAATTACTTTAATTACATGCCATTAGTGACCACTAATAAATGCAAGTGTGTTTGATTTTCATAAACCTTACTTTCTTTGCCCATCTACAGAACTCTTCCAAGGCTTTCAGATGCAGTCAAAATAGAAAGAGGCAAACCAAGCACATTCACATTTAACCTTTGGGGCTAAAGTGAAAAATAAAGGATAATTCATGAATGGGCTAACTGTTTTCTCCTGCTTCTGACACTGGCCAGCATTCCGTCTATAGTGGTTACATATATATGCTGTGTGCTCGTTTATAAGACAGCAAAAGTTAAAAGGGGTTGAGAAATAAAAGCTGCCTAATTGCTGCTATTATCTCAACTCAAGGAGAGAATTGCTGGGTGATATTATGAGGATCGAAAAACCATTGAAGATTTTATTGATGGAACACTTTTGCTGTAACTTCAAGCTACAGAAAATGAAGGTCATTATTTTAGTTTTTATGAGCACCTGATTGGGCATTTACATAGAAAGAGCTGAACTATGAGGAGACTAAGCCAATATTCTCTTTGCTACAGTTTTCTAGATTACATCACAATATCTGGTACAAAAAAAAATTTATCCAGTTATTGTCTTTTTCTCAGCTTTACCAGTGAAGTACACTGCAAGCCTGAGAAAATGAATTGTACGGAGAATGGTGAGATACTTCTTACTGTGTCACCCAACCAAAAAGAAAAGGAAAAAAAATCATTGGCAAAAAATCAAATTCTGTGGCTGGTGGCTGTTTAAATACTTCCAGCACAATTCTCTTGCTTATTAAAACATTAAATACACCAAATTTATTTATAATGACAGCAATATGCTTTCTTCCAAATATAAAATGATAATTTCAATCCTTAATTACCGGAATTTGTGATTTGAGTTTTTTTCTTGTTGTAAAATTGGGTTATTAGAGGTCATTCTTGATCTTTCTCTGATACAGACTAATGGCAACACTTGAGTGGCAGCTGGCCAGAGCTGGGAATGTGAGCTCTTTATAGTTATGGAAAGGCATTTTAAATGTGTCTAAAATGAATGGCCCCAACCAGTCAAACCCAAGAAGGTAACGGCTATGAGCACCAGGTGTTCCTCACTGCGTACTCTATCCGGGTTATTAGGACAGGACTGGTAACATAATTTACATGCAGACTCCAGTAAGAGTTCATGTGGTATTTGAAAACACTCATCTTGTCAGAGGAAACAAAAACAAGTGCTATGCAATTAATTTCAGGGAAAGGGTATATTTTCCTGATATTTTAAAAAAATATATCTCGTTTGTGAATCCAGTCAATACATTTTGGTTAAATGAATTAACACGCTGGGAAACATAAAAATATATTCCACATTATAAAACGTCAGTTTTCCAATCCATCCGCATTGATCCTACACCATGGACTTTTAATATGCATACAATACGATCCTTTTACATGACGACTAAGTAGTACAGTCTCTTCTGTCTTCAAGTACTGACATATTATTGATGAAAGATAGATGTGTATTAAACAATATGACCTGACCAAGGGCTCTCAGAAAAGGAGGGAAGTTCGGGGGTGCTAAGAAAATGAACTAACCAGAGTCAGGAAAAAAGTCTAGAAGTTGGAAAAACAGGAGTCTTAGGCCAGAGTAAAAGGCATGAGTTTGTGGGCAAAACAACGGACTGAATTAAATCGGACAGCAAGCCTTGGTGCGTAACTGCTGCTTTATACTCTGTTGCCCACCGCCATTCCCAATGTCTGTCTCTAAACAATTTCAGGTTTTTATTGAAGGAGACAGAGCATGAGGAAGGTTTTAAAATGGATCATGGATAAGTGGAAGAAATACTACATAATTTTAAGTCATTTCTAATCTCCACCATTAGTGAAATAAATAGTAGATAATTCTAAGTTGTTTCTAAGCTCCACCACTGGTTTGCGTTTAATTAAACCTGGAAATCGTGTATATGAAATTTTCAGATGCTACGCACACATAAAATGAGTACAATAATTAGGTCCATCTCTTTTTATCAACTAAAAGCTTATATTTTAAGATTACAAAGTTCACTTTGGATTCTTAAAAAAAAATCTTTAAATCAGCAAGATAAAAACATCCCTTCCCAACTGATCCTAAATAACTTTTGCAGCTCATTTCTCTAACAATCTTCAGATGAAATCTATGCTTCAACGAATTCCCAGCATCCTCAGTAAAGCTAAATGAATAAATGAAGTGCCAGCACCTCAAATATAGAGTTCTTTCCTGTCTACCTGCCTGTGCTGAGAATGCTCTACCTACTTCCTCTGCCTGGAATATATGGTCCTTTCTCCTTCAAGATCCATGATAAATGTGTCTCCCCTGTGACACACAGGTTTCCCCAACAATTCTCTTTGTTTTCGTCACACTTTGTCCAAACTCGCCTCTACAGGCCCTCCATTCAACAGTACTGTCATCAACTACTCAAGGAAAGTCTAGGCTCATGTATTCTTTCTGAGCCTTAGCCAGGGCTGTTTAATAAATAAGCAATAAATAAAAGAATATAAAGGCACTGTTAGACGGTTAGAAATGAAAGAAACTGAAGCAAGGGTAATCAGTCCAATATATCATCCCAAACTTTGAAAGGAGTAATTATTTCTTCAGTTTATAGATAAAACGGATTTAACATCATGTTTTCAGACCTAATTTCAAACAAAATAATTAAGTTACCTAATAAGATCTGACTTACTGTGAACTGGGATGCTGGCAACTTTCCTCTCTTTCAGCTTCTATTCCTCTACTGAACTCTGCCACACAACCCTCTCCTTATCAGGAACTGCAAGCTCTCTCACAATGAGTTAAAACATGAACACTTGTTGAATTTAGGAATAAGGATTGAGTGTATGGGGGCTTTCCAGGTAGCATTCAGGCTGCCTACGCAAACATATAACCTGCCAGCAAGGGAAGTGTTATACGATACAGAAAAATGAAAATCAGATATGCTGCAAAGGATTCTATAGTCAGAGTTTGTTTGAATAGAACCTTCAAGTTTCAGTTTAAATAGAACCTTCAAGACATTCTGTGACAACACTTAGCCACTTTAGGCCTTATTTTCCTCATTGGAAAATGGAAGTGATACTCTATAGGTTCATTATGCAACATAAATAAAATTATAAATATAAATGACTTAGCATAATGCCTGGCACACAAACAGGGCTCAAATATATTGGTATGATTATGATTATCATTTAGGCATTTTTTTTAGGTTAAGGAGAGCAAAAATTAATTGAATTTTTTCAGCAAAATTTAATTTCACACTAATTGCTTGGCACTTGTCAGGTTAGGCTCCATTATGCAAGTCACAAATCGAGTCCTAAATCTCAGTGACTTAATGTCACAAAGGCTTATTTCTTGCTCACATTTTATAGCCAATGAGGGGTTGGCAGAGACTCTGTTCCACATAGTCACTCACGGTTCCAAGCTGAAAGAGACTCAAGCACCCTGGAACTATACCATCCAGGACACATGCCTGCTAGATTGCCATGAAGTCATGCCGCAACACCATGCCATACAATCAGGAAGCATTGCATGGGTGCTTTTATTCTCTCATTCTAGAAGTGACATATGTACCGCCTCCAATCACATGTCATTTTCTAGAACTGGTTACAGTGTCTTGTCTGATTGCAAAAGGGCCAAGGAACAGAGGGAGAATGACAAAGGGACCACTTGTTGAGCATCACTGGTTTTTTTGCCTCAATATTAAGCACTGGAGAAACAAAAATAATGAATACTTGGTGCTTCTTGGCATGTAGCAACTTATGTAGGTATTAAATGCCTTTAATAAGAGAGCTTCTACTAGAGTGATGCTGCACACATTTCATTGAGGTCACACAAAACACTTTGAGAAGAATCATATTTTAAGATGACTTTTAGAGTCATGTAACATTTCCCGCAAAAGATATACTCATAAGTTTAAGATTTAATAACATGTGCCCTTTGTGCAATAAGGTTTGAATTGCCTAGAAATAAAAGGTATATTTATGTTTACAGTAATTTAATGGGATAATAGGAAAAATCCCCCAAACATTGAACAAACATTCTACAATTAATTAGGCCATGGCCATTTACTCCTCAATCTACTTCTCTAAATTGAAAAGAGAGAGGCCTCTGGCTAAGATATTCTGACCCCAGCGGTGGAGGGGGGTTGGCGGGGTGGGGGGGGCGGGGGGGGTGGCGTCTGTCATCCTCATAGCTCAGTGGTAAGCCTGCCTCAGGCAACCCTCAGCTTCTTCCCGACTCAGTTCACTCCATGAGCCCAAAAGCAAGGCGACAAGCTGACAGGAACTCAGCTAGAATTCTTGGCCTTCTATTCTGCTTCATGAGCCAAAGGGAAGAGGCCACTTTCCAAGGTCCAGCCAGCTAGGAATTAAGCCTCCTCCTCCTTTTTTCCTCCTTTACCCTTGCCAGAAAGCCTGTGGACAGCCTTCCCAGGCTTCCGGCTCCCCTGGCCAGCTGGGAAAGGCACAGCCTTTCCAGATCCTGAGGAACTTGCCAATAACTTTTTTTTTCTTGCCCCATGTAAGAGCCAGAATTGCGAGACTACAAAGCCACCAGCACAATATAGTCACTAATAGATGTCTTAAGAGACCAAGGGGAAAGGAGGGGTTTCTAGGTCAAAGAAAAAGAAAGAAAATGGTGAGTTTCGAGCCGTGTAGTCATGGTTTTTCATAGTTTGCTGATAATCAGAGCAAACCTTTTCCTTCCAGGGGACCCCAGGCGGCCTGGAAGATGTGTCTCTGAAATCTGTTCAGAGCCATATTTCATTAGTTTTATTTTATGAGAAGCTTTCTTTTTGAGCATTAACCCCAATTCTCTAATGCATGAAAAATTTAAGTTGATACTTTATGAGGAGGCATAAACGCTGGTACCAAATCTCTATTTTACATATAGACTTCCTGAGGACTTGATGGGAAGCCAGCTAGCGACTCTTTCTTTCAGAGTATGTAATGTGAGCCAGGGGACTTGAGCATAGTTACTGGATTTGACAGGTGATATAGATCACTTCTAAAGTTGGCCTTGGTGTCTTTTGACTCAAGAATTCCCCTGGCCCAGCCACAGACCCGCTCTCAAGTGGTACTGACTCTCTGATTTGGCCTAGTATTATCAAGGGTCCACTGGCTCCACAAATCCTAAATCTTCTACAGCCCCAATTTTGGATCAGAACCAAAGCTGCCTCTGCAGTGGCTGAGGGGAAGGGCCCAGAGCACAGAGGGTACTGCGAGCTGTGAAGTGAGGGTGAGGCCACCACTCCTTTCCAGGGAGGCCTGTCTGCCTCTTCCTCTCATCTATGTCTGCAGTCCCACGGATGCCCAAAGGATTAGCAAAGCATTTTATTTTCCTCCGGCTGAGCCTAGAGAAGAGGCAGAGTCTGAATGTCTCTTTTCCAGGAAGTTCCTGTGACTCTTTTGAAACCAGAATGCTGTCTAACTTATCACGGTTACAGTTTCAAGTGCCAGGTACTAGACAAGGCATTCATTGCAGCTCTCTTTCTCCAGAAAAATGGGTGTCATTTGCTCTGGGTCTGCATAACTATAAGCAACCAGACAAGTAGTCCTTGACAGAACAAAAGTACGTTCAACCTAAAAACAGTGATTCTACCTCCTACCTTAGGCTGCAGAATCCAGTTCTAAAAATTAAATCAGTATTTTCCACAATGAACAATTTTAGGATTGAGTAGTCACCTATCTCTCTTATATATACATGTATCTCATTTAATCCTCAATTCTACTTTTTATATCAATGTTATTGATATATTTGATATGTTATTGATTTCTTCTGAAGTTCAGAAGAAATCAAAGTATACAAACCACAAGATTAATGCCACACAGATTATAAGAGATGGAGGCAAGATTTGATACCAGTTCTCTTTGGCAAACAAAGCTCTGTGTTCCTTCTATGACATGGAGGCCTCCACATTCCTCCAGCACAGTTCTAGGGCCATTTTGGATGATGAGGGACAACAGTATGGTTTGGACGCAGGTAAGACTCCAGCATCCTCACTATATCTTCCAGGTTTACTTTTTTTTGTTTTTTTACATGTGAGGTTTTCATAGGAGATTTTCCTTGAAGATAAAAAAAGTTGGAACAGAGTGCACTATACCATGTGTCTTCTTATTTCAGACTTTCTACTTAGGAAAATAAGAGCTAAGAGGACAATATATAACTACTGAGATATCTTCTAAGGATGAAATGACTAAGCAATGTTGAGTTAATGGCCATGATTACCACGTTAACTTACTAGGCAATTGGAGATGATACCCTATACTCCTTTGTGGCCCAAATCTTGTCTCATAGGCCAAAATGTAAATTAAGGAAGAATTAAGGAGAATGGCTGGATCTCAGATTATTTTAACATCTTTTCTGTTTGAGAGAAAAAATCAAATTGCTCCTCCTCTTGTGATTTGGAAAGCATGGCCTATTGATAATTAGGGCATGTAGACTTGGTTCTAATCCTAATACTGCCAGTACTGAATTAAGTGACCTTAAGCAAGACATGGCACATTCTGGGCAGCTGTTTTAAAAATGTCATCTATCTTTAACTTGTTCTGATTTCTCTATACAATAGGGGCTATTAAAATGCACAGGATTTAGAGCCCACCCTAGTGTCTAATCCAGTGACCCCTCTGAGTATGGAAATGGCAAAGTCAAGGTAATATGGTCTGAGAGTTCAGGGGTCCTGTGTGGCTCCCTATCGGTCACAACTGCCTTCCTGCTTTTTGCTGATCTCGCTTAACCTTGCTTTCCAAGGATAAAATATTTGTGTCCTCTATCTGTTCTCATTTTTCTCCTTCCTTCCTCTTCCCCCTTCCTCTCTTTCTTTCTCTTTTTCGTGTTTGTGTGTGTGTCTGAGAGAGAGAGAGAGAGAGAGAGAGAGAGAGAGAGAGAGATCGAGAGATCGAGAGAGAACACAGCCAGGTAGAACGCTGATCAGCTGAGGTTGGTCTATTTCAGAATGGTCTTGCATTCTCCTAACACACATTTGTTAACCTCAGATGTTACTACTGGGATTTTCCTTCATAGCCATGCCTCGCTCTCTTTTCAGGAAGACAACTAAAAATCAAAAGCAGCCTACCTTGTAATCTAGCCCCTCCCACTAGGCCCAGCCCCTGGTCTGGCTCAAAAACCACGGAATATGGGCCTATCTGCCAGGCTGCTCTCTACTGCCATCTCATGGTAATTCAGCCTCTCTCAGAAAATCAACCTCTCAGTAGGTGCAGACCCTTGCAGGAGACAGCAATCATAAAGGCTCATGTCTGCCAGAGCAGCAGTCTTTACGACACATTGTGTAGGACATAAAGGCTGAAAATATCAAGAAAGTGGCTGAATGAGTTGAATGTTTAAGCAAGCTGTATATCATAACTTGATTTCAAAAAGTAACAATTAAGAAAGTATGACTTATGACAGAAGGTGAATCCTGAATCAGAAAGTCCCATCTTTTGGGGAGAAGTGGGAGTTTAGAACATACCAGAATCTTGGAGATACATTTATAGAGATGAACAGACTGAAAGCTCCGTTAAGAGTCACCAGTGATTTCAACACAGTGCATCAGTGTCTCACAGAGTCTGTAAAAGCAGTCAAAGTCACAATCAAGTCCACTTAGTCACCCAATGCCGTGTCACTGTGACACGCACTGCTCCTACCAACATTCATGAGGCACAGTAGTCACAGGTCAATTCACAGACTCTGGCACTTTGCTGCTACTTCTCCCATCACTTGGTCATAATTTGGAGTATTTCCATCTATGGGCATCATGCAACTTGCCTTTCTGTGTGGCTGCTTAACAGACAAGTCCATTACAGTACACATATTTGGTTATGAAAAAACACACTTTACATTGAATAAAATTTGGAAACACCCCATAAAGGATTCTTGGTGTATGGCATGCAACACACAGACCTAGGTTACGATTCAAACGGTGTGCTTAGGCACTGCTTTTGTTATTTGTCTTTATTCTCCCCCATTGTATTTTTTCTAAATCGGCAAAGAGGGTTTAGATAATAATAATAATAACACTTATGTATTAAATCAAGAATCCAATCTGTAAAGCTTACCCAACCTGACCACTTAGTCAAGATTGTCTAGTGTCAATTTGAGGCAAAAATCAAGATTAGATTAAACATTTACCTAAAAAGAATAAATCTTCCAGTTTCAAACATAAATCAAACAGCAGTATCATTCTATGCAGAAGAGGCACAATTGCAAAAAAGTTCATGCCTTACCGCCAGGAGTCTTGGGCTTCTGGAGGGCTTCAGGCTGTCAGTCTGTGACCAAGAGATCCAGGATTATGCATTCTACAGCAAATAGAAGAAAAAGAACAAAAATATATTGGAATAGCTACAAATGCAGTGAAAATGTGTCACCTACAGACTACTAAAAAAGGAGAAAATAAATTGGCACTGGTTCATAATTCCAGTTGATTTAAGCAATTCTAGGCCTTCAACCAAAAAGATGTCTCCACACAAAACTTAGTAAGTAAGCCAACAGTGTTGACCAGGGCCTGAAAAAACATAGGACATGGTTATTGCAGCTAAGCAAGACCGTCAGATGAAACAAGGACATGGAATAAGGTAACACCAAGGCACACAGTAACAAAGTTACTTCCTTCCCAATAATTACAGTTAGTTCATGGGAAGAGTCTTATTTTGGTTAAACTATGTCTCTAAACTGCACTAACCGATCTTTTAACTAATTTAGGTATTGGCAGACAAGATTCAACTAGAATTTGTTAATAGGGGTTTTTTTTTTCCATTGCATTTGTATTTATATGTCTTCTATTTATTACAGATCATAGGAGTTTCCATTTAACTTCTGATAGCAGAAATAAAGTATTTCCTTATGAAATGGTTTTAAACTTAATCGGGAGTAAAGTAAATCTTAAGTAAATAATAACACTTTTCATATATCAACATAGGAAAGATTTTAAAGGTAGTAATAAGTGACTGAGTTTGGGAAACAATTTTCACAAAGAAGGGAGGTAACCATAACTGGGAGATTGGAAGCTAAATGAAGACAGAGTCAAAGATTTCTTTGTTAATTTTATCGCCAATATCTAGCACAGTACATGGCATATAGTAGGTACTTGATAACTACTTTTTCAATAAATGAACAAATAAACACCTTCTGGGGAATCTGGAGGATGTTTAGATGTCTAAGCTACTGATGGGCACAGAACAGGGCTTGCCTATGATTCTAATTCTAATATCTGGAATTGTTAATCTAACAGTACTCTGGGAATACTTACAGAATATATAACTGAACAGGCTGAAGTGTCCTGATTTTCTAAAATTCCTCAAAAAGAAAAGGAAAAGGAAAAAAACTAAAGACAATTTTAAAGTCCTCCCCCTACTAAACACACACACACACACACACACACACACACATGCACATACACACACACACACACACGCACCTTAAAGCAATTGTCCTCAGACAATAGCATTCTAAAGCAGGAAATCCGCCCCAGATTCAGGCAATAAGGGGGTACATTACCTGTAAAGAATTTTAAAATAATAAACTTCAACTAAAAGTTGATCTACTTTTTATCACCACCTTGCACAGATAATTCTCAATCATGGCAGTGATAAAATACACCTTCCTCTGAGCAGATAACTCCTACTACCCACTATGCCCCTGGGTTCAGAAAAGATGGGTTATGTACTTAAAACAGGTAAGAAATTATGCTGATAGGAAATCTGGCAGTGACAGACTTTCCATACCCAGAGAGAGTTCAGGGGTCGATAAAAAGGAAAATCTAGGGCTTTTCTACATAAAACATTCCAAGAAAGTCTAGACAGGGTGGAATAAGAGGAATTGGTCTTGGACATCATTCTGAATGGCTTCGTAGTGTGTTGATGAGGATAAGCGAATACAACCCAGGGGGAGCACTACTCCCTTTAGGCTGAGTGTCTAACAGCTGTGGACAATTTCATCTGTGCCATTCAAACTTGGATATTGAATATTGGCAGTTCATCTGTGCTTTCTTGATCTTTCTTGATCTTTAGAAGATAAGTAAGGAAAAGTGCTGCTTTAATACTTCCACAGCCTGTCAACAGAAAAATATGTGAAATAAGAGGTTTTGATAAGCAGGTGATCTTTTGGAAGGTATTGGGTCAGCTGCTCTTGATAATCCCCCCTTTGCTGTGAACTTGCTCTGCATAACCCAGCTCACCTCATGTCTACAGCTGCCTCTTCCAAGGTTAGCATCTTGGCTGACTGTGACCCCTGATGACTTGTGTCCCTTCTCCGAGCCGAGCTTTCACTCACTCACGCTCAGTCCATGAATCGGACAATTCTTGCTCCTTATTGCCTGTTTCCCTGCTGAGCTAGTGCTCAGAATTTAAGCCACTTCTCTCCATACCATTTTACTATTTGTTCGATCGCAGTGGATAAAACAGTCTCAATTTCTACTAATGCTGTTAATTCAGGAGAAATTCTACTACCATGACAAAACACCAATAATGGAAATCCCTTTCAGCTGTAATTGCATTTTCAATGATGAAGAAACATAGGTATGAATGCACAAACGCACACACACACACAAACACACACAGAGTAACATACATTTAAATTACAAACAAGGTTGAAGTTGCTAATTTTCTTGATTGAACTGTACTTCTAACAAGAAGGCAGTCAAATCTAGCTCAATAAGTGATAATCAGTGGCATAACCCCATTACTTACATAACATTTCTACTGGCCTATGCTTCACCAAGCACTGTGACATGAACTGTCTCACAGCAATCCTGTTGGAATTTTAATATTATTTTTATACTACAGATGAGGGAAAACACTAAGACTGTAAAAGTAAAGACAATTTTTCTAAATCACATCACTAGTAGGGGAAGGTGTTTAAACTGGTCTTTTTTCTGCTTCCTACTGGAGCATGCACATGTACTAAATGACACTGATGCTGCCAGTGTAGGTCTTACGGAAACAGATATGATGGTGATAAAGACCTATATCTATATCAGTGTTCTCTTAGCATCCTGGCAGGGAAAGAAAAGAGACAATGAGTTAATCCCCAGCAAAATGCCACGATGTAAAGAAGAGGGAAAAACAGCTCCACTTCAATTTTGCAGAAACCTAAGTCAATGCTTGCAAGGTTTTTGCTAATTCAACAGCCTTTTTTTCGTATCTTCCTCTACTTCTAATTATACCATTTAGCTAACATTTTTCAGTAGTTAGTTCCCAGAAATTTGCCAACATTCTTGCATATTCAGCTTTTAAATGTTTAATGAGAATACACAGGGTATGTGGCCTTATGTCAATCTACCTTCTCTATGTTGCTTCTTCTAGCAAGCATTAGCATAAATAACAACTTGGCCCAAACCAGACCCGGAGTGTTTCAATCCACAGTGATTTCCAGGCTAGGGAATGACAATAGGTCCATGAAACATAAATTATAATAAATGCTTGGAAACTTGGCATGCCACTTCTGAAATGATCCCAGCTCTGCAGCAGGGAGGGCACAATGTTTTTACATTGACAGGGGTAAGTCACACTTTTCCAGATCTTCAAGCTCTCATTTCTAAAACAAGAATAAAACTTATTATCCTTGTGAAGAAAAGGGAACCCTTGTACACTGTTGGTGGAATTGTAAATTGGTAAAACCATTATGAAAAAGGTGTCAAGGAACCTCAAAAAACTAAAAATAGGCTGGGCGCAGTAGCTCACGCCTATAATCCCAGCAATTTGGCAGGCCAAGGTGAGTGGATCATTTGAGGTGAGGAGTTTGAGACCAGCCTGGCCAACATGGTGAAACCCCACCTCTAGTAAAAAAAAAAAAAATACAAAAAAAAATTAGCCAGAAGTGATGGCACACTCCTGCAATCCCAGCTACTTGGGAGGCTAAGGCAGGAGAATCACTTGAACTTGGGAGGCAGAGGTTGTAGTGAGCTGAGATCACTTCTAGGCTGGAAAGCCTGGAAGACACAGTGAGATTCATCTCAAAAACAAACAAACAAACAAAAACCTAAAAACAGAACTGCCATACAGTCTATCAATTCTACTCCTGGGTACATATCTAAAGGAAATGAAATTATTAATAATACATTAAAGAGAGATGTGTACTCTCACATTATTGTAGCATTATTCACAATAGCCAAGATATGAAAACAATTTATAAGTATTCACCAGCAGATGAATGGATAAAGAAAATGCGATAAATATTTACGAATATATTATTCAGCCTTTAACGAAAGGAAAAGCTGCCATTTGTGACAACATGAGTAAACTTTGAGGACACTTTGCTAAGTCAAACAAGCCAAACACAGAAAAACAATTACTGCATGATCTCACTTATATGTAGAAACTAAAGAAGTGGAACCCATAGAAACAGAGTGTAGAGAAGTGGGTGCTAGAGGCTAGAGGGTGGAAATAATGGAGGGATTTTTGTCAAAGGGTACAACATTTCAGTTATAAAATGAACTAAGTAAGTTCTGGAGATCCAATATACAACATGGAAACTGCAGTTAATAATAATGTATTACATCCTTGTAATGTGCATATAGATTTGAAGTATGTTTACCACACACAGAAAAAATTGGTAACTATGTGAGGTGATGAACATGTTAATTACCTTGATTATAATTATTTCATAGTATATATGTACGTCAAATCATCATTTTGTACACCTTGATATATACAATTTTTATTTGTCAATTATGCCACCTATAAAGCTGGAAGAAAATCAAAATAAATTCTTATCTTTATCTTTTTCCTGTGAAAAATTATAAATATGAACATTTTGATATCAGAAAAGCATGTCAAGTTCCCTGAGAAAACCAATAGGTAATATTATTGCAGAACTGGCAAGGCCCTTTACTACTGAATTAGTCCATTCTTGCATTGCTAAAAGAACTACCTGAGACTGGGTAATTTAGAAAGAAAAGAGGTTTAATTGACTTACGTCTGCAGTCTATACAGGAAGCATGGTTGGGGAGGCCTTAGGAAGCTTACAATCATGGTGGAAGGTGAAGAGAAAAGAGGCATATCTTACATGGCAGAAGAAGGAGAAAGAGAGAGAAGGAGGAGGTGCTATATGCTTGTAAACAACCAGATCTCATGAGAACTCACTATCCCGAGAACAGCAAGGAAAAAAGTCTGTCCCCACGATCCAATCACCTCCCACCAGGCCCCCCCTTCAACACCGGGGATCACATTTCGAGTTGAGATTAGGGTGGAGACACAAAACCAAACCATATCAACTGGGTTTAGAACATAAAGTCAGAAATCTTTCCCCTTTTTAAGTTGTACAAAAGTTTAGCCACCTAGCAATGTTGCAAAGCTAGGTCTAGGCAGTAAGAATTTTAACAGGGATGTGGAAAACTATTTGCCCACTTCTTCTTGTACAAGCATCTGTATTCAGGGGCTTATTACTAAGAACCAATTAAGAGTGAAAGAGTTTACAGTTAGAGGCCAAGTTGAAACGATTCAAATTTTATGAGGAATGTTTCAATTTTTCTTACACATTATAAATCCAGATACTCATTGGTCAAAATGCATTTACTAACTACTTTCTGTGTGCAGAGCACTGTGATTACATGACAGAAGATGATCTTGTGTTTATCAAGTACCTACTGTGTTCTAGGTGCTGTGCAAGGCACATTTACTTGTGTGTCTGTGAGTGGTGAGGGGAGACAGGGAGGGCCAGGAGGTATAAGAGGAGAGAAATGGAGTATTCTAGCTTGAGGCTCACTTTTAGTTATCGCTGGGATTCACACATATCTGGCAAACTTGTGAAATTACCTGATTATTTGTAGAAGAAACTTAGGTCTCTTCATAAATTCAGATAAACCCACTTGGTTTATGACAGTCCCTCTTTTGTCAGTGGGGTGGAGCAATCCAGGCCCCATGACTGTCACTTTGATTTGTGTTCTGAACTAACTTTGCACAGACTCATATATTAATATATGGTACTTGTCCATTAAGAGGTATTTAAATTAAAGGGTGAGAGAGACACAGAGAGAGAGAGAGAGAGTCTTTCCATTTTGACAAGGGTACAGGGTGGTTTATGCATGATCTCACTTATATGTATAAACTAAAGAAGTCAAACCCATAGAAACAGAGAGGAGAGAAGTGGGTGTTAGAGGCTAGAGAAGGGAATAATGGAGGGATTTTAAAATTTTAGCTCCTTGAGGGCTTAACTAAATCAGCCACACCACAGTGGTGGCAGGGAATTATCTACCATGCCTTCATATCAGCATCTCCTCAAACCAACCATCTCACGAAAGTGAAAAGCCAGGCTCAGATGTGGAATACAATGTTGGCAGATCTGGGAGCATCAGGAGCCCTTGGCATGGACTTGGACACTGGTGGCAGTGGCCTGGCATGAGGCAGAGTCAAAGGCACCTGAAGCAGGATGGGGTGGGGTAGTATATTCCATATGATAACTGAAAGCTTTTCTTAATGAGCACATATGGGACACCTCTATGGAGGGGCTGCTGCAGGGGCTGAATTTATTACAAGAGCATCCAGAGAAAGACTTTTTACTGTACATGATCCTGCAACACATATTTTACATGGAAAATATATTTTATTTCTCCTAACTGTATGACAATAAATGTTTATTAACCTCATCTTACTGATGGCAGGATTGTAGCTAAAAAAAAAGTGAAAATCACTTCTTAACGTCACTACATGGGTTGAATGGCAGCCCGCAAAAAGATATGTCCAGATAACTCCTGAAACCTGTGAATATTACCTTATATAGCAAAATATGTGAATTAGTAAATTTAACAAGGGGAGGAGCTCATTCTGCATTATCCAGGTAGACCCTAAAGGCAATCATGTGTATGCACCCTATGAGAGAGAGGTGGACGGAGTCTGGGGGACAGATACACAGAGGAAAAGACACCCTGTGGCAAGGTGACCACAGGGATGAAGATTGGAGTAGTGCAGCTGCAAGCCAAAGTGTGGCTGGAGACACCGGAAGCTGGAAGAGGCAAAGAATGGTTTCTCCCTGAAGCCCCTGGAAGGAGTGCAGCTCGGCAAACACCTTGATTTCAGACTTCTGGCCCCCAGAACTGGGAGAAAATAAACTTATGTTTTAAACCACCAAGTATCTGATAATTGGTCATAGCAGTCACAGGAAACTAATACAGTTGCACAATCAACTATAGAAGACATGTTTCTGATAAAGTTTGCCCAACTTTAAAGTCTGTTTCCTTTGGGTGCCACTGAGATTCCCCCTAAAATATTATCAACACAGTCTATAACTCTTGGGCCTACCATGACACTTACATCTGCTTCAGTCACCACTACCTTTTCTTTGGAAATACATTGTGAAGTGTTGAGAAACTTTGGCGTTTGAGCCTATTTTCCTTTGTAAACTAAAAAGTACTGGATGTGTTAAGATTTAAAGGAGACATATATGCAGTCAGGGCTATAGGAATTAAGTTAAGAGACCTTGTTATCAGCAGAGATGATCAGCAAAGGGTTTATGGAGAAGAAAGTTTTGAATTGTGAAGAAAGGGATGCATGTATGTGGGTAATTGTGAAGGACGAGATTGAACATTCTGGGCCCTCTAAAGGCTTGAACAATATTTGTAGGGGAAAATTACAAGCTTCATGTAGAGTTCACAGCGGAACCTAACTTGCAACTGAAAATACTGCACCAAAATGAAAAACGAGGTGGATTTAGAGCCTGGTTGTTTTTGTTACTGCCATCATGGATTGCTGCTATTCCTTCAAGAATCAGAGGTATTCTTATTTACTTGCTGAAAATCCTTTTCTTCATTTTTTTTTAATTCCTTCCCATGTCCAAGTTTAATATTGAATCGGTTTTGTAGCTACATCTCTTTGTGGTCAGGCATTTTCTCTCTGTCCACGTGCCTCTTTCAATGGCATCTGTTTTGCTAAGAGATCTAATGAATTATAATCCAGACTACGAACAAACAGAGCCATAAAGGCTGGGTTCTTGCAGAATAGGTTTTAGCTTTATTTCAGCCCTTCTCCCCTCACCCAAGGTGAATTCAGTAATCTTTACGAAACAAAATTACCTGCACTCTTGCCTAACCTTAACAATGAAAAAGGGAAGGCATTTTATCTGTTCATCGTGAACAGAGTAATCACAATTCGCTATGGCTCACAGAAACAGGAAGAAAACAGTAACAACAAACCACCACAACTAATGTGTTTTTCATTCTATCTGAGAATCCGAAGAACCTGGTAGTTTTAACTCTAGTTCATTACAGTCAACAATTTAATTTCTGATGGCAGGGAAGCAAGAAATGTTTGTCTAGGGTAGCAACAGCAGCACTCCAGATCAATACTCAAAAGGGCTGAAGGAAGGACGTTCAGTTTCCTCAAAAAACACCTATATATTTCTTGTCGGAGAAGTGGGAGGCTGAGATGGGTCATTTGGGGTGCATGCAGCACCTGCCCTCCAGAATTGCTGGTGAGGCGACATATGCAGTGCTTGCCTGCTATGTAAGGCACTGTGTTGGGTCCTGTAGAAAGCACAAAAGGTTAAAAGCACTATCCCTGCATTAAAAATCTTGTTTGCAAAACGAGCCATCATGACTTAAACTTTAAATCATAGCCCCAAACCATCAAAACAAAAAGAACCCCAAGTAAGAGTTCAAGACAACAAAAATAGCAAAAGCCAGACCACATTTAATTACTGATAATTGCTACAGGATGTCAGAGAAATGGGGAGAGTATATCACACTGAGGTGGTCTGTAAGAACTCCATGGTAGTATCAAGATTTGAAATGAATCATGCTAACAGGATGTAAAAGGAAAAAAATATCAGTACTTAGAATCACCAAATGGTAACTTTACGAAATATTCAGTATATTCTGGTATTGCACCAGACCTGTCTTACTCATGTGGCAGGAAGAAACCTTGGTACGCATTGGCTTGGACCTGGGCATATCTGAAGGTAACATTGTTCATTCAACCCAGGATAAATATGAATATACAAGCAGAAAGATATACATTCTTCACATATTTTACAAATTTGCCCTTCAAGTTCTAATCTTATGAATTTATCCCTTTGGAACTATCTGTGGTTTTTATTAGTCTTAGGTCATCCCTCTTAAATTAACATGTGAGGACCAGATTTTCCACTCCAAATAGAGTGACTCATTGAAGAGCAGAAAGCAATTAAATTTCTAAGAAGAAGCTTTTTCCCAACATCCTGTACACCTCACTTTACCAATATAAAAATTGCTATGGGCATTATTATTATTTTTAGTGATGGAAATACTGTTCTATGCTATGTGTAAGAACCTTCATGAAATTTAACTCTGATGGACAAACCTCAGATTCTTGGTCTACTAGATTCAACTTAATCATTTCTCCAAGAAAGATTACAGATGATTCCTTTATGCTAGGTGATATTTCCAGTGCTTCAGATACAACAGTGGGGGAGAAAGCACGAGGTCTGTGTGTTCATGCAGTGCACATTCAAGAGTATGTGTGTGGCAGTGGCTGGGGGGAGGCAATGAAGCAGAAGTCTAATGAATAAAGGGAATTTCAGAGCGCAAGGTATCTGCATACAGAATAATGACAGTGTGACAAGATGATGAGTGACTGCTGGGGTGGTACAGGTGGGAATGTCATTATTTTAGGCAATGTGGTCACCAAAGGCTTCTCTGAGAAAGTCAAGTTTGAAGTAAGAATCGAGTAAAGGCAGTGGTGCGAAGACCAAGCAGAGTGGTCCAGGCTGAGATAAGTGCAAGTACAAAGGCGTTGGCATATAAATGAGCTTGCTCAAGGAGCAACAAGAAGGCCAGGAAGGCTGGGTAGAGTGAGAGAGAGGAAGTGGCTGGAGGAAGTAGGCAAGAGTCAGACCATCTGGGGACTTGTAGGCCACAGACAGGACTCAACATGCCTGTTTAGGGCAAATACAAACAGTAATTTTGCAAGATCAAGGGATATTTAGTTGAGTTAATTTTCAGGTCATTAAATCTGCTGTTTTATGTTAAACTAGTTATTGGTAATAAACATCTGAGTTACTTATAAGCAACACTTACCAAATCTGTAACATTTACCAAAACTGGAATTTGTTCACCCAGTTTGATGAATCTATTATAGTTTAAATAAAAATTAGGAAATTTTTACAATATGTTTAAATACTCCTCATTCCCCTTTCACAATCTTTTCTGCACAAAAGGTTGGAAAACAAAGAAAAACATTCACATTAACACCTAACACTAATGAATCACCGATTTTCAGCTGTCTTCCTTCCTTCTTATACACCGTCCTCAAGCACACAGCATCATGATGTAGTTTTTAATCATAGCAGATATATGATTTCCCTTCAGTGCTTTCAAAGCACATTGAGAGTACAGTACTTACCATTTTGTACAATTTGGTCATCAGCAAGATGATGTCTCAGACTACTCTAAATAAGCCTGGCTAACCCAACTTCATTGATCACTGCTTACAATGGTTTGCCTCCTCTTGCTGGCTTAAATCTTCACTTCTTATCAAAATTGGCTTTTCAGGGTAAAAAAAGACTTGAGACAAAAAGTAATTTCTGATAAGCAGTAATGAGCCTGACTCCTTCTTACTGAGCTCCCTGGGCATAAAAATTAGATTCTAAGTAATTTCTAAATAATTTCTGAGAATTCACAGGAGGAGAATTCCTCGCCATAGTTGAGTGTCATTCAATTGCAAATGAAGAGATACAGCAGTGGAATGGCTAATTAGATGACTTTAACCTCACCTAGCTATGCCTTAACAAATCCTAGAAAATAGGCATTATTTTTTAAGTTTGTGGGTAAGATTTTAAAACTTTCTGACTTGGGGATTTGAATACAGGGATCTAAAGAGCTTAACGGGTCAATGGAGGAGTTAGTGAAATTGATTTTTAAGCATGGATTTCAAAAATTCATGTGTTATTTAGGAAATTGAAGTGGAATAACCAAATACAGTGTATTCGAAACACTCTGCACTACTCCACATTTTTCCCCAGATAGTTACCTCTGTTATCACCCAGAGATGAAATTTTTTAGATAGAATTTAATAGAATTTCCACCAGAAATTCCTAAGTCTAATATTGGTCTAAGTGGAAAGCAGCAGGGAAAAGAGAAGAGAAAACCTGTTGTTTGTTTTGAGGTTATTATAAAAGATTTGAATTTTAAATGTCTCCCCTTATGGATATCGTAAGCACCTCAAATTTAGTGTAATCAATACAGAATTTTTTATTTCCACTGTCACTGCCCTCCATCTGTTTCTCTGTGGTCTATCTGGTTTAGTAAGTCACCACGACCCAGTGCAAAACCAACTTAGGTTTTTCTTGATTCTCCTCTTTCTCTCAGACCATCCTGCATTCAGTAATCAATCCATACGCAAGTTGGTCTACAAAATATGTCACATGGCTGTAATCAACATATCGGTGGGCTGTGTTTTCATCTGCAGGTTCAACTGGGAAGTATCTGATGCCTACATCATTCAGGCTATTGACAGGATCATTTCCTGGCAGCAACCTGAAGGAGGCCCCTGGCTTTTTACAGGCTGTTGTCTGAAGGCTGCTCTGAGGACTCAGAGGCCACCAGAAGTGGCTAGAGGCTGTCTATACAAGTTGCCAAATGGTTTTCTTCAATATGGTCGCTCAACTCATCAACCCTACAAGAAGAATCTCTGGCTTCAGTCTGCTGAAATGGAGTTTCACATAACGCAACATAATGATGCGAGCTGTATCCTATCACCTTTGCTGTATAACAAAACCTAATCACAGGAATGACATCTCATTACCTTTACCATAGGTAATTGGTTAGAAACAAATCACAGGTCCCATTCACACTTAAGGGCAGGAGATTACACAAAGGCATGAATACTAAAAGGTGGGAATCATTGGGGCTTATCTTAGTGTCTGTCTGCAACATTTAGACTGATATTCTTAATACTTTTTGTTTTGTTTTGTTTTGTTTTGAGCTCATAGCTTTATTTCTTTTCCCTACTTTGATTTCAATTGCTTTTAACCCTCTAGTTTTTCTAGGTGGAAGCATATGCCATTGATTTGAGACCATTCTTCTTTCCTAAAAAAAGGTGTTTAGTGCTATCAATCACCTTCCAATCACTGTGATAACAGTATCCTACACATGTTTATTTTTCATGCTTTTATTTTAATTCATTTCAAAATAAACTCTGATTTCCCTTTTGATTTCTTCTTTGACATACAGGTTAATTAGAAGTGTGTTATTTCATTTCCTAATATACAGGGATTTTCCAGATATCTACTATTAATTCCTAATTTAATTCCATTGTGGCTAGGAAATATATTTTGTACGTTTCAAGTCCTTTTTAAATTAATAAGACTTCTTTTATGGTCAGAATATTGCCTATCTTGGTAAATATTCTATGGACCTTTGAAAATAATGTGTATTTTTGTTATTGGAGAGGGTCTTCCATAATGTAAATTAGGTCAAATTAGTTGATAACTTTGATTAAGTCTTTTACATTCTTATTTAGCTTACATTTTCTGTTACTTATTGAAATAAATTGTAGAAATCTTCAACTATGACTGTCATACTACTGCATACATGGTGAAAATCTTCAATACATCAGTATAATTTCTACTTTAATTAACCAATTGTATTTTAAAGAGATTTTAAAAATTAAGAGTATTTTTATATATGCTTACACTTTTAACATTCTCAGTGATATTTATTATTTTCTATAGATCTAGATTTCAGCTCTTATTTATCTGAAACATTTTTTATTTTTATTTTTGTTTTGAGATATATTTTCCCGAGTATAAATTCTAGGTTGACAAGATTATTCTCTCAGTGCTTTAAGAGATTTCTTCTCTGTCTTTTGGCTTGCATTGTTTTAATGTCTGTCGTCATTTTTATGTTCTCTTTTTGTCTGTATTCGTTGTGACTTTTTTCTTTCTTTTGGCTACTTCTAAGGTTTTCTGTTTAGCCCTGGTTTTCAACAATTTGGTGACAATATATCTTGGTGCAATTTTCTTCCTGTGCTTGTGCCTGGCATTTATTGAGTTTCTTGGGTCTTTCGGTCTATATTTTTCATTAAAGTTGTAAATTTTTACCCATTATTTCCTCAAATATTTTTTTCATCATATCTCTTCCCTTTCGAGCACTCTAATTACAAATATATTAGCCTGCTTAAAATTTTCCTATGTGAGAAATTTTTGTTAGTTTCTATAGGAATATCTTCAAATTCACTAACCTTTTCTTACGTGGTGTCTAATCTTTGGATAGTCTCTTCCAATGTATTTTTGAATCTTGGGCAGTTATATTTATCTCTACAAATTTGAACTAGGTCTTTTTAATTATCCTCCACATCTGTGCTTAGTATGCTCATGCTTTCTTTTTACTTTCTCGAGCACACAGAATATACTTATAATACTGCTTCATATCCTTGTGTGCTGACACTTTCATCTGTGTTTCTTCTGAATCTTCTCGTATTGATTGATTTTTTTTCTCCTAATAAAAGGTGTATTTTTTCTGCTTCTTTGCGTGTATAAGTAAGTTTCTATCGGGTGCTTGACATTTGAATTTTACATTTTTGAATGCTGGATACCTTTGTGTTCTTTTAAATATGTTTGAGATTCATTCAGAAATCCAAATAAATTATTTGGTAAGTTTTCCAAGGCTTGCTTATCATCTTTGTTATAGAAGATCGGAGTAGTCTTTAGGAATACTTTTTTATTGCTACTAAGGCAATACAGTTCCAAGTACAATGCCAGAGCCCTGTATAATACAAGGTTATTCCACTCTGGCTGGGGACCAAAATTATTACTACCCTTATGTGATCTCTTGAGACTGTTTCATCCATATCTTTATTGGTTCTTTCTCAAGATATGGGTGGTTTCCTCACACCCTTGTGCTGATGCGAAAGCAGTAGAAGATTTGAGAATACTCATCATGAAGACCACAAAAGCCTTCTCTCTGTGCAGCTCTTTGCTTTCAGTACTCTGCCTTATGAAGTCTAGACACTGTGGCCTCCCTGAATTCTCAAATCTATCTGCTAAGTACAGGGGGACTACTGTCATCTGTTTCAGATCCTCTTTCCTAGAAACTCTTGAGGCAGTAAACTGAGATAATCACAGGGATTACCTCATTTGTTTTCCTTCTATCATATATCACCATTTGCACTGCCTATCGCCTATCTTAAAACTGTTGTTTTGGAAATATTATTCTATTTTCTTTACTTGTTTAAGGCGAGTGCATAAACGGAGTCCCTGGTCCTTCACTGTCAAAAGAAGAAGTGAATCTTTTCATTTTGTACCCTATTATATGTATTTCTTTATAATAATGTTGAAAGACTTCTAGCAGCAGCTCTAATAATTTAAAGCAGTGTTGAGCATAAATAATATTTCCTGATATCCATAACAACTGTATGTGATATTAAAATATCTGTAATTTTTATTGGTGATAAAATCACAGTAACTGCTAATACTACTTTGATTTGAATCTTACGTTAATAATTGTAGGAATGTTAAACTTCAATTAGAGGTAAGTAAAAATAAAGATTCATTTTTCTTTTACAAGTTCATGGACTCCTGAATTTTTATGAATACCATGGAGGTGCCTGGACTCCGTGATAAGAAATACTGTTGTAGAGAAAGCCCCCTGATATTTTAATTTTGGGGATAAGTCATGGTTCACAGAATTTGTTGCTTCCAACACCTTGTTTGGTCAAACTTCCTGCTGGTTCTATATCCTAATTGTTAGTGAGCTCCTAAAGAACAATAAAATTAAGTGGGATAATAGGCAAACCACTTGCCATTGTGTTTGGCATCGAATAAGCCCATAATAATCACAATAACCTTAGCTAGCTATTATTCATCATCACCATCATCATCGTGGCAGAGGGGAACCATCTTGAAGGGGGGCTGAAGCTATAGAATTTGAGGGTCCCCTCTTTAAAAAATCAATAAAATATTTTCCTTTTGCAAATCTTATGAAAACTCATAACTATATGAACCCATTACTGTATCAGGATCTCTCCCAGGGTCTTGAAGCCACCTGGGCAAGTGAGCATTACTGAAACTTAATCTTCATTAAATTCATGATAAATCTGCTTCTAATTGCCATTCTCCTCTTTCTCATCTTTATAATTCATCAGTTATTCATCATGCCAGAGCTGTTAAAGTAGAGTTTATGGTGGTGAGAAATGTGGAAAAGCAATGAAGATAGGCAAGGACCACTATCAGGCCTGACCTCAATCTTTGGAGGCTTAGGATGAGTATTTAAATCCTGGAGAGATTCTTTTCCTCATATTCCCAACAGCAGGTGTATCAGAGTGGACCAGTGACAGAGAACATATCAATGGAAGGGAGAGACCACGCCTATGTTACTTCTTACTCTATTCCTATCACCTAGTGTGGATGCTCTACACAGTGTGTCAAAATAACGCATGAATGCAGTTTCTTTTTCCAAGAATTTTGTGAGAATAAAAATAAAAAAAGAAGAATGAAAGCAAATGATAAACTTGGATATTGCTACAAGTTGTTTGAATTTTAACTATTGAATCCTGTATTTTCTAATGCTGGGATTGTGGAAAGAGGGACATATTGGGGTGAACTGGGAAGGAAATCTGCTCAATTTTTCTTCAGTGCCTTTCTAATTGTCCGGCCAGCTCCGGTTATTCTTCCTCCAATTATGCTCTCCTAATCCTCTCTCCTGGTGCCTGATTCCTATTCCTTTGGTTCCAACTAGAGTGTCTGTGGATAACTAATAATAGTAATACTAACAATAATAGCTACCATTTACTGAGTGCTTACTCTGTGCTAGGTTCTGCGCTTTTTTCTAAAGGTATCATCTCAAATTCCTACCATTTCCTTGACGTAGGTAATACTGACCCTCATTTTACAGAGTGGAAAATCAACATCCACAGGATCCAGTTAGGATGCCCAGTTCATATAGTTAATAAGTAATAAAGCTAAAATTCAAATTTAGACACTCGGACTGCAGAGGTTGGGCTCAAAACCACTGAGCCCCCATACTACCTGGCTGTAGTAGGAATACAATTCAGGTGTGATTCATTCAGAGAGCATCTGCATTTTAAAAGGGGTACCTCTGTAATGAAAAGTCTTCAGGACTCAAAAAAATGTAAATGAAAAGTGGGAATATTAAGTTGTTGAAGTGAATGAGAATCCTATCATATAACATCAGTATGTCCTGTGAGTTAAATAATGGAGTAAAAAGCTGTGTGTGTGTGTGTGTTCACGTGTGTATGTGTGCTGGTACAGTAAACCCTCTCTGTGAAGGCATCCTTAACTGTCTCACAGTGAATTAGGTAATTTCACCTCAAGGACTCATCTCAAGATACCTCATTGTATTCTAGTTGGGTAGTTTTCACAAGATGTCATGCAGTCCTCATGGGCAGCAATCTATCTATTGCCCCAGAAATTTGCTTAACAAAGGTGTTCAATTCACATTTGTGGAATGAAATTGTATTCTGGAACCAGAAGAATAAAATTAGGAAACATCAAAATGACAAGTTGTAAAATTGCCATGGAAATTAAACGACGTTCAGAGAAAAAGCTGCTTCACTCTAAGGAGCACTAATGGGTAGAAATTCAGTTATTAAAACTAGACCATAAATTTTTAAGTGTATTATAAACTTGAAGAAGGCAAGAATTCACAGCCTTTGATTCATATCTGTATCTTATGAGCACAGAGCCTTGTATATATCCACCTGGCTCTCCAGAAATGCCACTGAGTGCATGGAAAAACTGTACTGTTTTAAATATGTTCTCCACCAACCATACCACAGGTCTTGGATCACTCGCAACACTAGCTGGATAGCATTATGCTTCTGCTTGATCATTATTTCGTCTCAAAAACAATGGCAGCCAAAATCATTGCGGTATCAGATCCACATGACCAAAGAGCATCAATAGAAAATAAGCTTTTATAAAGAGCATGAGCTCCCTGGGCCTCAGATGAGGAGGGCTCCTATATTCTAGGTGTTGGGGACTGCTCCATCTTGTAACTTCATTTGCAATAATTTTCAAGCCTGTGTATGTTATGTCAGAAATTCTGGCTAAAGATGGTACCCACATGGGCTCTTGATCTCTCTTCCATGCCATCTTTTTGAAAATAGCTGTTAGAAGTGGCTCCTGTTTTGAAGTAGATCAAACAAGTGACATTTGATTCCACCTCTTTGTGGAGTGGGGCTATTGGTTTTAGTTCATGGAACAAAACTGAAAACTTGAAGACATGCTGTTACTACATAAAATTGGACTCTTCTCTGACCTCGAAATACAGATAGACCCTAAGTACCATTCCCAGCTCTTTCTTCTCAGTAGGATGCAAAGCTTTTGTGCACATAATGAACTCAGATATTTTAATAGCTGATGTGTAAAATGTAATAGCTATTATTTTAATAGCTGTTGTCATAACCTCTACAGATTCACTGTGGATTTTTATGTGAGGTTTAGCATTGTTGATTTACTTTTTTTCATGTCTGTTCTTTAAGTGATAGAAACTGTCACTTCTGTTTAAAACACAATTGTTGAAAGAGTGTTTTTTTTTTTAAAGGGCACTTAAGTCATTTTTATTTAAAATAAATTGATTAAATTTATCTTTCTCATTTGCCTCTCCATGACCTTTTGGGAACTTGGAAATTGAATTTTCTCCTAATATTTTACTTTCTAGCTTGGCAAACATTGACACTATTTTAGATTTCGAGCAAAGCTGAGAAAGCATAGATTTGTTTTTAAAAATGATTTCAATTTTGAAACAGGAAGTGATGATTCTGGAGATTTATCTGTTGTGGTATGAATTTTATGTTTTCTTTTTAAATGAACTACAAATGAGAAGGTAATGAGATCATAAAACAATCAACTGAAATAAACAAGCAAATAAAAAACTCATGGGGGTAATTTTAACTGTAAATACATTCATTTAAAAATAAAAAATGTTCATGTTGTTATTTAATAAATACTATTATTTGACATGATAGCATAATAAATTACTGAATAGTAATTGAAATACCCATTATTAAGAAGACCAAATTAAAATTCCTTCTAATGGGAATAAAACAAAGTAAAGATCTCCAAAATGCACCAAAGAGAAGAAGTAGACTCTAACAGAATTTACTGTGGTAATTTAAAATTGTTTTTCATGCGTGATCACATAATCGTTTGATAAAAACATTCCAGAAGTTTTAGAAAATATTATTCAAAAAACAAAACAAAACCAAAAACATCCCATTAAAATTCAAGATTTTTTCCTTAAAATGTCAGTATTTTTATGATAAAAGAAAGGTTTTATTATGCTACACACTACAAAAACCACTAATTGTACATGGTCTTATAATTTTTGGAACATATCCATAGGTAGATAAAACATATATTTCTTAATCCTCCATTTAAAGATGTGAACTGGAGCTTAGAAACATGAAGTAACTTGCCGAGATCACATAGATGCTAAGTGTCAAAGCTGCAACTTGAACACAAGTCATGTGACTTTGAGTCCATTTTTTTTGTTTGATCAAGAGACACACCCTTACTCAATTCCCGCAAAAGTAGTGAGGATAGGTTAAGACTCTTCTCTGACCTTGAAATACAGATAGACCCTAAGCACCATTCCCAGCTCTATATGGACACTGAAGAGCTCCCTGAACAAAATAATTGATTTGCCTCATCGTTATCATTTGTGAGTTTCGTTTGGTTTTGATTTAGTGCTTGCTGCTATAAAGAGCTCAAAGAAAAGTTATGAAAATTATGTTCTGGGCTGGGCATGGTGGTTCACCCCTGTAATTCCAGTACTTTGGGAGGCTGAAGTGGGTGGATCATAAGGTCAGGAGTTCAAGAGCAGCCTGGCCAAGATGGTGAAACCCCGTCTCCACTAAACATACAAAAATTAGCCAGGCATGGTGGCAGGCACTTGTAATCCCAGCTACTCAGGAGGCTGAGGCAGAAGAATCACCTGAACCTGGGAGGTGGAGGTGGCAGTGAGCTGAGATTACGCCACTGCACTCTAGCCTGGGCAACAGAGCAAGACTACGTCTCAAATTAATAAATAAAATAAAATAAAATAAAATAAAATAAAATAAAATAAAATAATGTTCTGGTCTAGGCCTTAAGGGACTGAGAGGTTAGTAGGGGAGCTAGCCAGGAAAAGTAGTAACTGAGTTCTACATATGCACAAAACAAGATACCAACACTAAGTACCAATAACCTTCACAAAAAGACACAATCAGCTGGGAAGTGGAGTGAACAGCAATTCAATGTTTGGTTTTTTTCTTAAATCAACTATATTGAAGTATACTTTACATACAATAGAATGTATCCATTTTTAGTGTACTGTTCAGTGACCACTAAAATCAAGACCAGCAGCATGTTCATCACCCCCAAATATTCTCCCCAGCTTTTTCTCAGTCAATCTCTTCTCCCACTCTTGGCCGCACACAACCACTGACCTAGCAGGGTTTATTTAGATAATTGGAAAAGTGCAAAGGGGGTAAAAGAAACAGTGAGAACAAAGGGAGGACTTATCAGATGAATTCCCTAACTGTTAGAATTCCAGATTATAAACCTAAATAAAATTTTCAGACCAGGAAGGAAAAAGGATTTGGGTTTGTAGGGAAAGGGATGGTCTCCTGCTCTCCTGTGTAATTCTATTCCTTCCCCACAGTCATTTTCTGGTTTCTCACTCCTCATCCAGTCACCAACCTTAGGCCCATCCAGCACTTATATTTATCTATATTATCTTACATATCATCTCTAGGATAAAAATGGTACCTGTAGAGCTCTGTAGTATCGGGAAGCTGTGACTGATCTGGATCACACTGGTAGCTCCAACCACCGTTCTCCTCACCAAGATTCTTAGACTTTTGGGAGTCACAAGCCTCTTTGAGGAAGCTTTTGATCACCCAATAGTATGCACATCAATCATTGTGCATTCAATTTCAGGTTCACAGGGCCCCTGAAACCCATTCCCAGAATCTCAAGGGAGTCCTTGGTGTTCATAGTAAAATCTTTGCCATAACCTGTATGTTTTCTGCACCTTCTTTCACTGGACAAACCAGGTAGGTATATCTCATACCCTGCAAAAGGAATCAGGAAAAGCTCTGCATCACTGCTTTTAAGCCTCACCTTAGCACTTTTGCTGCAAAGCAAGGTTGTTGATTTTTTGGTTTTTGTTTTTTGGGTTTTTTGTTTTCTTTCATTTTTTGTTTTGTTTTTTGTTTTGCCTTTTATAACACTTCGTTCTTCCCTCAGATTGGAAGTGGAGACTTCCACTACTTTACACAGCGAAATACTGTTCTGAGGCAAAGCTTGTGGAGAAGGGAGTACTGTGTGGCCTGTCAAGAATTAATGCTTCAAAAGATGGAGAGAACACAGGATATTGCAGGGTTCCCCTTGGTCCTGTTTTTCCCCAGTAACAGTGGCTGAATGCCAAGAAAGTCACGGACTTCTCTACGTATCCCTCATATGCTCATATTTCAAATGAGAAGGGACTGGACTGTATCTTTATGCTCAATATTGTAGGATCCCATGTCCTATTCCCATCTTCCCTTAAGTCAAACTACCTTCCACTTTAATAATTGAAATAAAACATGTGGGACACTTGAGGTCACCTTATGAGATATCCAGCACACACATTTGAAAAATCCAGACATTTGAAAAGCCCATACAACTGAGAAGTGCCCTGAAATGTAGATAGTTTGAAGAAGCCAGTTTCTGAGGAGAAAGCCCACCTTCTTTAAGTCATGCCTTCACAGACAACCCCTGCCACAGGGATGCACAGAAAGCACTGCTCTGCTTTAGTGACCAGTTGACCGTAAACACACTAACAAAGTGAGGTGAGTTTGTTCATGCCCCAGGGACAGTGAGAAGCATGCTGATGTCCTGATCAGTATACTGGAAGTGGGGGCACTGCATTCCAGTATCATCTAGCACAACCTGGGCAACAGAAAAAAAGGAAATTCTGTGACATTATCTGGGCATAGAATGGAGAACAGGAATAAAACAGTCAGATATTTTGGTTTATTTTAATAGAGATTATCTGGTTTATTAAACATGCATTTAATGTGAGCCCACCTTGGGAGGGTCTTCGCCTGTGAAATGGGCTCTGAATTCATTCTGTTTGCTTCACTTCCGATCTTATTTTTTAAAAGACAATTAGAATGGTGCCAAACTATCCCCCATGTACAAAAGGTCAGTCACTTCTTAAAATAACTCTCACTAGCATCACAGTTGTGGAAGTTGAGATGTGTCTCTGAAAGTTTCCCTAATTCTCTGTAACATTTTAAAATAAGTACTCATGGACGGCTAAACACATAACTTGTCATCTAAATATGCAATTTGAGACTCCTAATACTTATTATAAATATGCATTTAGGGATTTTCTTGAAAGAAAGAGCTTTATAATAATTCTTTTGGAAAGATTCTGCTCTATTGCATCATATGTCACTTAAAAAATTCATGATATTTTACTGATAGACTAGGATGTCTGATAAGAGATGGTAATGAGACACTCTCAGTAAGGCGTGGAGAATCTCAAATTACACGCAGGATGTGAAGCCCCATTCTTCATAAAGACAAGGTCTGTGGTGAGAAGCTCAGGATACTTTGTTTTTTTTTTTACATAAATAATGCAATACAACTGCTCATATGTCAGCCCCATAAATGGGCAAACACAATTGATATGAACTGGGTCATCCAGGTTCAAGGGAGTCTGTGAGAGGAAGCCTTTCCACAAGGGAAACAGAGACAGAACCGGCCTTTGGATGCAGATAGCCAGGTGCAAGTTCCTACCTAGGTTCCTATAACCCCTTCTCCAGTCAGACCCTCTCATTTCAGAGTACATACATTCTAAAATTGTGTAGACCAATGGACATCAGCATTTTTAAAAATTCTGGACTCCACTGGTGAAATTTTTATAAACATATCTCCACTACTGTATATTTATTTTTCAACTCTTAAGCTACATATACTGAATATTGGTAAAGCTTTATATTTCAATAAAACATGAGAATATGTGCTACCCCCCAGGCCTCAATACATTACCAGGTGCCTAAGTTTTGGGAAGTCACCAAGATAGGGAAGCACCCTCACTATGTCCTGTGTAGGACATTTCTTGCTTCGTCAAAGTCTCTTCAGAACACACATAGAAGGGTGTCAAAGCCTGTACTCTACAGTGACACATGTCAGCAATTCTCTTTGATGATCACAAAAGTAGCTATGAATGGGCGAGACGATTTTTTGCGCTTGTTTGCTAGAACAAGATTCTGGATAAACATAGCACCACAACTCCCAGAAAGTTCTGACCAGAGTGGAAGGATGAAGAGGGTTTTCTGCATCCCCCCCTGCTTGAGGGATAGGCAATGGCTGTTCCAGGATAAAGATGAAGATCGAGTCCTCTCATTGGAAGAAGATGTTCATCTCAGTGGCTTCTACAAGCAGCACAAGTCCCTTCTCAATGAGGATGCTCTTGTAAAACACGGCAAAACTTTAAAGCAGGACCCTGACTTCAACCCCATTTGATTCTCCTTCTGCAGCCTTTTCCCCTCTCTAAGTGGATTGAGTCACCATGGACCTCATTCCTTTCTTCTTACAACAACGAGGCCCTGCTTAGGAAAATATTGTGATAAATAGATTCATCCATTTATTTGACAAATGTTACTGAGCTCCAACAAGGTGCCAGGTGGAGAAATAAGTGATGGATCAGGCATTATTCCTCCAAGGTCTAGCTAGTTAAGTGTGTGCCCCATCACTAAGGATCAGGTGTCAATAACCAGGCCTCCCAAGCATGACTCAGGCCATGCTGCAAATCACTGAAGCCTCACAAGACAATTTCTATTCATGTCTTGGACCAGATCAGCTGTGCCCAGGTCATACCGAGATTATTTTTCTGGAAAATAGCTCTTCTCCATTTCGTTGTCACACAGGCATGAACAAAGATCCTGGCCCAGGGTGTCGTGATACAATGGTATTAATGGGTTGGGGATATGTACAAAGGAGTGCAGAGCCACAGACGGTGACAAGTGAGTACAGAAGCAACACAATGAAGAGCAGCAAGCCAGCCTGCACAAAGCCAATGACAGGACACCCATCAGCAAACGTGGCCTGTGTGACCTTCCAAAGTACACTGCAATTTGGTGGAGTTCTAAGTGAGTATATTGGAAAAACCAAACTGCTTTTCCTCTGATGTCATACCACAACCATCAATAAAGGAAACTTCTATGACCAAATGTATAAGGGTTTTCCCACTCATTTCTTTAGCAGATACCAGCTGGGCATCCTCCAATACAATTCAGTTCTGGCCATGTCCACCTGAAGGTAGCTTCAAATCACAAAGCTTGAGGACTCAGCCTCACAAGACTGAGCACTGCATCTATGCAGACCACAAGCCCCAGGCTATTTTGCCTATGCTCCTAACCAATCAGCAGTAAACTGGGCTTCCCACTGCCCCCTCCTTGGGTTTGATTAATTTGCTAAAATGGCTCACAGAACTCAGGGAAACGCTTATATTTACCAGTTTATTGCACAGAATATTTTAGAGGATACAAATAAACAGCCAGATGAAGAAATATATAGGGCCATGTCTGAAAGGGTCCCGGGCACAAGAGCTTCTGTCCCTGTGGAGTTGGGGTGCACCACCCTCCAGGCATGTGGATGTGTTCTTGTTTACCTTCCTGGAAGACCCCTTTGGCTACATATGTAAGCTCCCCAAGCCTAGTCCTTTTGGGTTTTTATGGAGGCCTCACTGCGTAGGCATGATTGATTAAGTCATTGGCCATTGGTGATCAACTCAACCTTCAACCCCTCTTCCCTCCCCAGAGATTGGAGGTTGGCTGAAAATTACAACCCTCTAATCACGGGCAGCCCTCATCTTGAAGATGCCTAGGGGCTGCCAGCCAGCAGTCAACACGTTAGCATACAAAACAATACCTAGCGCTTTGAAGATTCCAAGCAATATCATACTCAGTTTCTCTGAGAAAGGAGATTCTGACAAAACTGAGAGGGACTTGAAGGCTAGGTACAGTGCCAGGATGTCAAAGGGGGAAGATATTCCACTAGAGGAGAGCACATGCCCAAGAGCGACGCATATGCCCTTCAGCATGGATGTGGTATGGGTGTGCCCAGGGTTGAGGCTCCAGAAAGAGGCCAGGCATGAGGCAAAGAAAAGACCTAGGAAGGCCCCGTGTGTCATGCTATGATTTCTGGATGTTGTCCTGTGTGCACACAGAAATCACTGAAGGTTTTAAAGAGGGAAAATAAATTTTATAATGTATTAAGCCTGTTGAACAGCTTATCTCTTTGCTGACCATTTAAAAGAGTTCTGGAATTCACTACAACACACACGACATATGATATTTCCATTTGCAGCTTTCATGAAACACTGTTAAAAGTTATAACGGTATGTTTCATTTCTAGCACACCAGCTGTAATTCCATTGTTTCTTTCTCTTTCAGAAGAATGCAGGACAGATTTCAAGTAAAGATGGTAGATTTATTATAAAAATAACACTGAGAAGAAGAATAAACCATTTGTGAAGTTTACTACTGAATTACTATTAGTAACTAAGCACCTGCTTTACACCAGATTGAGGCCTGCCACTGGATTATGACAGCGAGTGATCACCAGTGTTTTAAACATATATTTGCATTAATAGATCCTATTTTAAGAAGTCTAAACTTCTATCTTGTTAGTTGAAGAACTGGATTGTAAGCATAATTTTTCTATATAGCATATGCACACAATTTAGCAATGCAATCACAGAACATAATAGTATGTACACTAACACAAATATAATCATATTCATCCTTGGGACCCCTAAAGAACAGAGCACCCTATGCCAGCCCCCAACTGGTACAAGCTGGCTTCCCCTAAGGTTTGTGGGCCTTTCTCCCTGGTCACCCTCACAATGGCTAAGAAGAAGTCACATCTTCTTTTAGAAGTGATCATTGCTTCCCTGTTCTACCTAGCAGGGCGGGAGTGGTGGTGGGGATCAGGCTGTCTGGAAGAAGTAGACCAGCAAGCCTGCCCTTCCATGGCAGATAGACAGCACCTGCACAGGCAGGTGAAGAAAGAACGAAATGTGCATGCAGGAATGAAAACTGTCATGCATAACTATTTATTTTGTTTTGCACAAGGATTACACATTTTCCTTGAAGGGGAAGGGAAGAGGAGGTGATCACTGTGCATTTTTTATGAGTCCTAAGTGCTTTTAGGTTTAAGGCCCATCCTGCAATCTGTGTTGTGTTGCCAGCATGTGGTTGATGTAACTGTGTCAGAGGTGAGCTGTCGCACACTTTGAACATAACCTTTTGAAAGTGGTGATATTTGTCACAGATATGGAGGGTAAATGGGTACACGAACATATGCTGAGGGGGAGGATATGCCTTGACTTCTGAAATACCATCTGTTTTTTTTTAGCGGAAAATTTAAACTAGAATAGTAAAAATTTAAAAGTGAAAAAAAGCCTCTTACTAAACTGAAAACAGTCTAAACATTTGATAAAAGGGGAATGGTTCAGCAACAGGTAATACATAGAAAGAAGGAATATTATGCAGCTGCTAAAATTAGTTTTAAGAAAAATTCTATGTTAAATCAAAAATGTTGAGTTCAAATTGGTATACACCATAATTATCAGTATGTGAAACAGATGCACAGATTCGGGTATGGTTAAGCCCCAAGCAGGGATAGGTTAAAATGAAGAGTTGCTGTATTACTGTAGTGGGATGATGGGTATGTATTGCTTATTTTCTCTCTTCCCTATTTTCCACAAGTTTTCTTTATGGACAGTATAATAGTATAATGATAATATGATCAAATTGATATAGACGGGAGACAGGGAAATACTGGGTAGAAGAGGGTGGTTCCCCAGCAGAGGTTCCACCTTCAAGCCTGGAAACTCATGGCCCTAAGTGAGAGGCATTCCTGTGTTCTCACTCAAAAGTTACCTTTTGGCCCACCATACCTACCTCTCCTGTACCCATATAAACCCAAAACCCTAGGCTCCATGGAGAGAGACAAACAGAACAGCAGAATGGCAGAATGGCACAGCAGAGAGAAGGAGTGTCTGAATGTGACGAGGAGTTTGGCTGGGGATGACTGGAGAGAAGATTGGCTGCTGGATGGCCAAACTCCAGGGGAGGATCATCTTTCCACTCTATCCCTCTTCCAGCTCCCCATCCATCTGGCTGAGAGCCATCTCCACCACTCAGTAAAACCCCCACATTCATCCTTCAGGTCTGTGTGTGACCTGATTCTTCCTGGACGCTGGAAAAAGATCTGGGTACTAAGAGGGCACTGAGCTGGTTAACTTTAAGCCATCTGCCAATGGCAAAACTAAAAGAGTGCACTGTAACACATGCCCACATAGGCTTTGGAAGTTGCAGACATCCACTCCTAGACACTACTGTGGAGCAGGAACCCAAAGTGCTTGCCCTGGCTCCTGCACCTGCCTGTCTGCATGTTCCCATTCCTGTAATGGGTTTGAGTACGTGGTGGACAAAAGGGCTTCTGAAGTTGCTAAAGTTTGGTAATTGTATATCGATTAAAATTTCTCTTTAAAAGTTTTTTTTTGCGTTTATGTTGCTATTTTCTAGTTCATTCCAGTTGTTGATTACTGCACTAAAAATCATCCCCTAAATTAAGAGACTTTAAACAATAATCATTTTGTTATTTCCCATGGTTTGTATGAATTAGAGATTCTGGCTAGATCTCTCATGAGGCTGCAGTCAGATGGTGAGTGGATCCAGGGCAACAGGTGCGAGAACATCTGGGAGATGCCTGGGCATGGATCTCTGTTCTTGCAGTCTTGGGACTTCTATATGGTCATGTCATATGGATTAATTTAAACTTCCTTGCAGCATGGTGGCATTAGAGCAGTCAGACTATTTAAATCGTAGCCTAAGGTTTTGCTACTCCCAGTTAGCAAAGTGGAAACTGCAATGCATCTTACAACCTAGCCTCAAAAGTCATTTCAACTATTTACTATTGGCCAACATAGTTATAACAGCTTGCTAAGTTTCAAAGAGTGGGTACACAGACTCTGCCACTCAATGAGAGGTGTGTCAGGATAGGAGATATTGTTGTAGCTATGAAGTTTTGTTGAAAAATACCATCTGCCACAAAGTGACATATCTATCATTACATTCTGTGTGATTAGAGACCATTTTAATTTGCTAAATTGGAATGCATTTTCCTGCCCTCACTGGCAGAAGGCGGCTAATTTTCTAGTTGGTGCTCTCTGTTGTAATAATCTGAAACTACTCCTGGTTAGAGAAGGATATGGCTATCTGTTCGGGTTCCTGAGAATACTATTTGGTATACACACCTAAGGCTTAGAGGGAAGGGAACAATAAATAATACCTCTAGTTGATTTGAAATTCATAGACATCTATAGGTTTAAGATACAATGAGTAGCAGCAAGCTTTTCTCTATTTCACAACAAATCTTTTTTTTTATACAAAAAGTCAACACCTGCAAAAGGTGACTCTCATGGTACAGCTGAAAAGGCAGCCATGCCAGAAAGACCATGGCAAATGCACTTCCAATCCAGGCATTCCAGACCTGAACAAATAACAGTAATATTGACTTGCATAGCACTTCCCAGTCCGGAAGATGGCTAGTAACTCATACAATGTCAACAACATATTTAGAGCTTTAAATTGACAGAAGCACATCCACAATGTTGCTGTTTATACTACAGCTATCTAAGGCAGGCATTACCCAGTTAGCAAAGTGGAAACTGCATTGCATCCTACAATCTAGCCTCAAAAGTCATTTCAACTATTTTCTATTGGCCAACACAGTTATAACAGCTTGCCAAGTTTCAAAGAGAGGGTATATAGACTCCAACTTTCAATGAGAAGTGTGTGGGAATAGGAGATATTGGTGTAGCCATAAAGTTTTGTTGGAAAATAACATCTGCCAGAAAGTAACATATCTATTATAATTGGTTATTTATCTCATTGAGTTATAATAATGTCACTTTAGAGCTTTAAACTGTGAGAAGCACATCCACAGATGTTGCTGTTTATACTACAGCTATCTAAGGCAGGCATTACCCTCAGTCACCGTGAGGAAAGAGAGAGGCCCACGGAGATCAAATGGCATAGGTCATATGATGAGCTGGTGGCAGTGAGCATGAGGGACTCAGGATCCCCCAATGCAGGCTAAGGTTCCTTCCTACTTAGCATCACAGAACAGATATAAAATTTTCCAAGCCAAAAATAGAAAGAAGCAGCAGCTAAGTCTCCCCTTTCTGTACATCAAGGAAGGTATCCTTCTCAAGTGTGGTTATAGCACACTGCCACACATAGGAAGAGGAGGGTGAAGGATCTAAGTGTCTCAAGGATTGGTGAGTAGGTCTCACATCCTGAAAATAGTGGGGACTCTCAAAAGTTGATGTGCAACATATAAGAAATATTATTAATGGATTTTAAAGACTTGAATGGAAATATTGTCAATGTATTGTGAACACAAACAAGGTTTGCTAGGCATTCAAAATCTTTCCTAAGCTATTTATTCTGATTTTAATATACTGAATGAAATTAGAATGAATTTAGCTGCCTTGATAACATTAGAAATTGTACACAATGAGGGAGGTGTGGTAAACTTGCTAGAAAGTGCTCATGATTCATGGATTTAAAACCCGGTTAATTATCTCATTTACTTATAATAATATCAATAATAAACTAGGAATATGAGGTTACAGGAGATCCCTAAGTATAGAGATACGGCAGTCACCCACCCACACTCCATCCATCCTGACCCAAATAACCACGTGGAAATCAGCCATCGACAGGCTACAAATGCTTTCTCTGCTCCACTTCTTTGACGAAAAGGCTTCATATTAACAGATGTTTATACTATATCATGCTTGGAAACCAATTCAGTTCAATCTTATTAAAGAAAAAAAATGTATTAATTATGATTTTATAAAACATTTCACTATATGGAATCTTCTAAGGCCAGTTACTTTCAGAAAACTGGGATCTGCTGTTGCAAAAACCCATGCAGCATCTATGGTTGAAAAGACAGCTGTGTGTTTTGAAACTCCTGCCTGTAAACATTTAGAAGACAAATGATATATCAAGCTATTGATATACCATATAAATGAAATCCTGTCTACATTCATTTACAGTCATAAACATATCATTTGTCTTGCGTGTCATTAGCAGGAACATTCTATTTTGTCATTCCTCAATACACTTTGTTCCTACCCTCTCAACTTACATGACAAATTTATTTTTACTTCTAACTTTTGTCCACTTCAGTTTCTCCCCAGCATTATTTACTTCTCTGTTTAACTTGTCTTTCACCTTCCAGATGATTATTTTTTCATTAAATGTCAATGACAAGATGAAGAATATGTTTTTGGAATTAGGAATGATTGGCCAGGAACTAGAAACACTTGTCTGGAAGGACCTGTGATCTACTTAGGTGACATAGTTCAAATAAACATAAGAAAGACGAAAAGAGATACGAAATAGGACGCCAAGTGAGTGTTTAAAAGCTAACAGGACACAATTTAAGATTAACCTCACAAGGCCATCGCAAGGTTAAGTGTCAAGAGGAATGTCAGAGGAATGGTAATATTTCAAAGGTAAAAGGAAGAAGGAGCAAGTTACACACAAGGTGAGGACAAATAGATAAGCCTGGTTGTAGTGTTTGATCTCCTAAAGGTCAAAGAAAGAATTATAAATGTAAATCCTAGCAGATTTTCTAGCAGATTCTGTAAAAATGTGTCACAATTCTCATTTTCTTGTTTCCTTTCTATGTGCTAAACTATCTGAATGCATATATGCTAACTTGCCTTCACATCCTCACCACTAATGTTTTTTATCCAGGCAACCTGGCTGCATTTCTTATTGACCAATAAAAAACCATCTATTCTGTTCCTGGGTTCAGCCACTTCTATGTTAAGTTATCAATCAACATCCATTCTTTTTTTTTTTTTTCCTTAACTTTATCTTCAGCACCACTGAATACTTGCTTTTCTTTCTAATTTGATGCCTGCCAAAGTCATTCTAAAAAGTGGTTTTTCCATCTCCCTCATGCATGAATGGCAGTTCTCTTCTGAAGTTTAGCTGGGCGTCTTGTGTTCTTTCCCCAGTGCTCTGTTCCTTTCCGGCTAACAACCACCACTAAAAACATGCTTGCATCTGACTTTCCCAAGGCAACCCTCAGCCCAGTATTTCTTCCTGACTATAGCTTTTTGTCACACAGATTTCTTGCCAATAACTAGTGAAATATAACCACAGCCAAGCTCATCATAAAATCCCTATCCCCAGTTTGCGGCAATGCCCACTGTCATGTCATTTTGTTTGGCTTTACTGATGGTGAGGATAACCTCTTGCCTCCTGTGCCCTAACTCATGGGAGGCCATCTTTTAAGTTCTGTCTTTCATTTCTTCATTCCACCAACTCCCTGTATTTCTCTCTTGCTTATATGTCTTAGATACGTTCCTTCCTCTATTTCCAAAACCACTGCTTTCATCCAGTCTCTAACACATGCATAACTGTCCTAGCATATTCACAGCCTCCCAAGTTTCCATCCTTCCTTTTGCTCTCCCAAGTTCAAATTTTCTGGCATGTGAACAACTTGCTTTTGTGTAACCTTTCAAACTCAACCTAAAGTACGTTCTCCATAAATGTTGGAGGCTATTTCCCGTGACTTGAGACTATCTCAGATGCACTGTATTTTTTTTTTTTTCCTCTTTTTCCCTTAGTACCTGAAATGCTTTTTTCAAATGAAACTACCATCTCCTTTGTATTCAGATTCCTCTTGGCAGTTGTGATCTTCTGGATAAAATTTTAGCAATATCCCAGTGAAGGATTTTTACAGATTTAAGGGAGTGCCTTTCTTGAGACCTCAAGTTACTTTTCATCTGATTGCTATTGTCTGCTTAACTTGGCTTCTAAACCCACAGGGTAGAAATTAGGTATAAAGTGTTCAGCTGTGAGAACAGCATCAGCACTTAGTCAATAATATACTGTCTTCTTTCAGCTCTGCCTTTGCAAAGTGAATGAGAAATCCCACATGGAAAAGCCTGTAAGGAAAAGATACACCATGGCCCAGAGGATATTGTGCAGATCATATCATCACTTAGGTCACATGATAAATTCTCTCTGTAAAGGAGAGTTCACGTAACCAGAGAAGAAAGTACATTCAAAATTATAGTGTTGGCACCGCTCAGGCCAAATTGTATCAGTTGTTTCTATTAATGATATAAACAGAACCACAGAATCTTGAGTATCTTATAATTAAAGACTTCTAAGGGCCTGATCTGTATAAATACAGAGACTGTAAACATTCAGTTTATATATATCTTTTAAAATAGAATTGAGCTGACTCACAAACCTTGTTAAATATGTACACAAACTACTTTCTTATTGGTACATAGCTACTATTTGGTTACAAAAATAAAACATTGCTAATGAAATAAATTTCCGGGTATATGCTCACATTAATTGGCACCATGCTCTAATTATAATATGTGAAGAATAAAAGGGGATTCCCTTCTTCCTTCATTGCACAGAAATCAAAAATTAAAAATACACAAAAGCTACAGTTCTCAGATGAGTTTTCAGCTTATCTCTTTTAGTTGGTGAACTCAAATGTCTTCATTCTTTCTCCTTCTGCTCTTTCCTCAGATGTCATCCCAGCATACCAACTGTTTACCAGCTGCAAGGTATTTGCTGGGATATTGCACCATATAAAATTCATTTGTTCACTAAATATTGATTGTGCATCTGTGGTGCGACAGATTCTGTTCCAGGCATTTGGGATACAATAGTGAGCCAAATCAAAAACCTCTCTTCCACATGGAATTTAGATTCTAGAGGGAAAAACAAACAATAAATAAAATGAAGGAGAAAATTATCTGAATAAGCAGAAATAAGTATACCCAGGGAAGGAGCAGGTGTAAAAGATCATGGCAGGCCCATGAGGGTGATATGTGAGTAAACTTGAAGGAGATGAGGGAGGTAGCCATCTGTGGAAAGAACATAACCAGAAGAACAGCAGGTGCTAAGATCCTGAGGCAGAAGCCATGTAAGGTTGGTTTCAGGAACAGCAAGGAAACTAATTATCTACAGCATAGTGAACAAGGGGGTGGGAGATTTGAGGAGAGGAGAAGAGATGGGTAAGGAAGAGCGAAATCTTATAGGACATACCTAGTAGGCTGTTATAAGGATGTTGGCTGTTCCTGTGTGCAAGATGAAATTCTATCACGGGGATTTTCAGTAGAGAAGTAGCGATATCTGATCTA
The DNA here is from genome assembly GCA_963573385.1 of Cacajao melanocephalus. Taxonomy (NCBI): domain Eukaryota; kingdom Metazoa; phylum Chordata; class Mammalia; order Primates; family Pitheciidae; genus Cacajao; species Cacajao melanocephalus. Next base: position 49,330 of record CAUYLG010016973.1, read on the forward strand.
TAGTTTAAAAGATTACTCTGGATGCTGTGTTGAGATGGGTTGTTTGAGATTATGAGGCAGAGGACAGCGATGATTTAGGAGGCCATTCCAGTCGAGAGATGATGGTAGCTTGTACCAGAGTGATGCAATGGAAGCCAAGAGAAATGGGAGGATTCAGAATATACACTGAATCAATGGGATTTTCTGATAGATTAGATGTCAGATGTGAAAGAAGAGGGGTGTCAAGGGTAACCCCAAGAAGTTTGGGTATGAGCAGTTGAGATGATGAATACTACAAGCTGATTAACTTTTGGGGGAAATATCAGAAATTCACTTTAGAACATACGAAGTCAAACAATTCATTCATGCAATCAAATTTGGTAGCAGTTATAAATTGGAAGTCCCAAGAATGACACTACATTTATAACCCCCTCCATCACACACAGCAATTCACCCCCGATTTTGCCAGAAACTTAAGTCACAGCAAGGCAGCAAATAAGAAAGAAAATTTCTATCAGGCTCATGAATAAAATAATTTTAGGGAGTTATTTCTGGTGCTTTCAAGACAAAAATGGATGAGAGAGCCCAAGGTATTTATTGAGTGTTACCTCTAGGAAAAGAAAATCTGTAATGATAGCAAATTAGGTGAATCACCTGCACCAGGCTATGACTCAGACAAATCAATGTTGTACAGGTCTCCTGAAGGAGGTTCTCCTTTAGTCAGAAGAAATGACAGTGATTAAGAGCCAGTCCGGGAGGCTGGTATCCAAGGTGAGAGACACTTCTTTTCACAACTTAACTACCTAGATACTGCTTAGTTCCTTTGCTAATTTCAAACTGTTGTAGATGGGGAATGATTTGGGATGAAGGAAAAGGATTAATATTGTGTAGGCAACTATTCTGAGGAAACTTACACAATTTATTTTCAGTCCAACAGGAACTGAGTATTCAAAAACTTTTCTGACATGCTTGTGGATGACTAATAATTTTGACACATTCAGTCATTTAACAGTAAACTTTATTATTGCCTACTATGAATCACACCTTTTCTTAGTGATGGGAGTAAAAACATCCTAAGACATGACCCTTGCCCCGGAGATCACTGTGAACTTTCCAAGTCTGTAAGAAGGCTAGATGTTCCTTTCAATGATCTGAATGGGCACATAATACAATTTGGACTAGGCACAAGGCAGTAATCGGCTAAGTAGATACTTGACTAAAGGAACCATTGGAAACTTTTTTATAGTGAGGAATGGAATCTTCTTTTTAGTGTCAGTGGGACACAGACAACCAAACCATCCCTCCCCTCCCGTCCCCTCCCCCTCCTCTCCTTTTTCTTCTTTTTTTCTTCTCTTTCTTTTCTTTTTCCTTCCTTTTTCCCTTCCCTCTTCATCTCTCCCCTCCCCTCCCTCCTCCTCCTCCTTTGTTTCTCTTTCTCTCTCTCTCTTTCTTCTTTCATTATATTTTTTTCTGAAACAGAATCCTGCTTTGTCACCCAGGCTGAAGTGCAGTGGCACCACTGCGGCTCGCTGCAGCCTTGACCTCCCAGGCTTAAGTGATCCTCCCACCTCAGCCTCCTGAGTAGCTGGGACTACAAGCATACACCACCATATCTAGCTATCTTTATTATTATTATTATTATTAAGAGAGAGAGTACTGCACAGGCTGGTTTCAAACTCCTGGACTCAAGGGATCCTTTAGCCTTGGCCTCCCAAAGTGCTGGGATTACAGGCGTGAGCCACTGTGCTCAGCCTAAAACTATGCATTATTAATGTTGGCACCAAGTGATCATTTTTATATAGCATTTTTTTCTATACCATAAAATTCAGAACATTAAACTTCTACTTAGATAAATATATAAAATACATATATTAGTAATTTGGTGTCATTAGAGCATCACAAATACTATTTCTATTCATCAGGTCAGGCCAAAAACGACGTGGTAACAAATAACCCCAAATCTCAGCACAATTATTTTTTTTTTTGAGACAAAGTCAATTTTTTTTTTTTTGAGACAGAGTTTCATTTTTGTCGCCCAGGCTGGGGTATAATGGCACAATCTCAGCTCACTGCAACCTCCATCTCTTGGATTCAAGCGATTCTCCTTCCTCAGCTTCTTAAGTAGCTAGGATTACAGGTGCCGTCACCACACCCAGCTAATTTCTGTATTTTTATTAGAGATGGGGTTTCACCATGTTGGCCAGGCTGGTCTTAACTCCTGACCTCAGGTGATCCACCTGCCTCAGCCTCCCAAGGTGCTGGGATTACAGGTGTGAGCCACTGCATCCAGCCCAAAGTCAAATTTTTAATTTGTGCTATGTACCTAATACGGTGGAGGGCTTTCCCCCATAGAGTCACTCAAAAGACCTAAGTGCTAGAACACTCAGCCTCCTTAGAAGATGAGAGACTGGTTCATTAAGTGTGGATTTCTTACTGCCTCAGCCTGAAAGTGGCTCATGACACTTCCCTTCACAGCCCACAGGCCAAAGCAAACCATACAGCTCCTACTAAATCACAAAGTATAGGGAAATACAAGTAATATTCGATGAGGACTTGTCCTTTCCATGCCATCTTTTTGTTTATTTTTTCAGGAAACACAAACACAATCGTATTACTATAGGGTTTTAGTGGCCCAAAATATGATTTTTCTTTAAAACATATAAAGAAATCAATAAAAAATGATTTTTAAAAAATGTCTAAGCTCTCAATGAAAGAGAAAAAGGTAAACTGAGTCAGTAGTGCCTCTACCCAGAAGAAATATCATATGAATCTTGCAGCTCTCAAGAGCCAGAGCAGAAATGGCCCCAAAGAGCCAGAGCATTTCCAGGGGCCAGCACACAGCAGCCTTGGACTTCTCTTAGCTCAGAAAATGGTGAATCCCTACCAACTAGGTAGGGAGCCACATGTCATTAGACTTGCCATGTGCAAGTCAGTGTTTCTCAGCAGGGCCTTTGAGAGTGTATATTACAGGGCACAAAAAGGAAAAACAAAGTTTCTACCATTCTAGGAAGCCAAATTTTGTCATGGAAGATGGTGACAGAGTAGAGGGAGAACCTATTTTACCAACAGTTTGGAAAATTATAGCATCAAAGACAGGGATGGATGATTCACAAACCAGGCTGCTTTTACAATAGCAACCCCATAGGAATTTTAGACTGTTGTTTAGAATATTTCCTTCTCCATTCAGGAAAATGGTGTTTTGGGATTTCTTTCAAGAAAATCCCAGCTTCCCACCACCTACTGTTAACCACAAAATCTATGAAGAATAAGTTATAGTATAAAAAGAAACTGAAACTTGAATCCAGTGTGATGTTTCCAACATGGTTAAGTTTAAAAGCTGGCCATTTTTAAAGAATTTACAATTCAGTGATTTATTTTTAACATTTATTATCTTCCTTTGGGATCAAGATGAAACTGCCTAAGAACTGTGGTCTATGTGTGTGCATGTGTGTGTGTTGTTTCTGATGAGCAGCTGTGTTTAATCCTTCTTGAAGGTCAAAGGACAACCCCATTTTCTTCGCATCTGGCATATTTCTTACAAAGAACACACTGATATAAACAGACATATTCCTCTTGTGCACTAGGGTCTCATTCCTGGATAGATTCTGGGTTAGTCAATGGATCCTCACATATGATTCAGAAGGAGCTATGCCACGTGGGACCACACATTATCCATTTGTAGAATGGATTCTATGCACTAGACACTATTTATGAGCTGTGTAGGATACAAAAATGGATCAAACAAAGACTTGACTCACAAAGTAGCTTCCATCAAAAGTGTATCGCTTGCCTGTAGTCTATGTTTCTGAAGACAGAGAAGGAAAAAAAAAGTTATGTCTATGTATCTCTGATCATGGAAGTTTCCAAAATAAGGAAAACAGCAGAAAACTGTCAGGATAGCATGTAGCAATAAAAGTGATAGAGTGGAGTGTGCAAGAAGAAAAAAAGTATCTGCTTTGACTCAGATAGCTCACTTCTTTAGAGCCAGGACCCTCCTCCCTCCACTTCACTTCTGTATCGCCATCCACCTGTTGAATATTGCAATCTGCATGACTCAGAATGCATCCATTTCAACAGGATTAAACCTCTCTTCCCAAACTGCTTCCTTCAAGCTTGCTTATTTCTGTCAGTTTTTTCAGTACTCCCCACCAGACTCAAACCACAGAGTTACTTTGTTCTTCTCTCTCTCCTTCAGCCTCCAAATCTAATCACTCTGCGTCTGCACATTGTTTCTCACCTTCTAGCAACACTGACTCACTTTCAGTGGAGGCCTCATCATCTCTTTCTCAGACTGTTGTCACTGTGGCCTTCTCACCTTTTCTCTGCCACCTCGACACCACCATTTATGATTTTAGCCAACTTTTGGAATTCATTGAGATGATGAAAACTTAAATTACTTCTTGCTAAAAATTTTAACATTCAGTATTTAGATGTAGTTACTGAAAGCCCATCACATAGTTTATATTTTCAAAAGCATAAGGGATCTCTGGATAGAAGATGATGCTTGTACTACTGATGATTTCTTTCTCTTAATCTCTTCCACATTTTACGATGGAATTGATTCTGACGTCTAAGCCATATTTTCTATTTACCCCATTATGCTTTGGAAAGAGACTAAGAGTTATCCAGGAATTCCAAAGTTTTGGTGATGTTTTTCTGTATCTGTAAGTCAGGTGTCTCCCATACTCTGCAACTTCAGTGAGTTTTTCAAATTAATCAATAACCTCAACTAAAACCCAGTCACAGAATGCGTGATCTGTGTAACGCTGAATTGCAATGTGTGGAAGAAAAAGATTCTGATAAAATAAAGCAAAAAATCCATTAAATACAATAGTCACATAAACATCTCTACAAGGGGTCAATTTGTATTGAAATCTAAAACCTATTATCCTTTTGAAGCAAAATCATAGTTTACCTGGAGAGGCTGACTGGTTAATGAAAAGTCATCAAAGCCTCCACTGTGGTTTTTATTATTGTTATTCTGCATGACAGTCTGTTGTTTAGAAGACATTTTATAATGGCATGCTTGAATATATGTCTAATATACAAATACTTGGTGATAATGCCTCTAGATCAAGATATGTACAACCTTCTGTTAATATTCCAGTAATAAATAATTGAAGAGTCTAATTCAAGTTTATGTTTGCATTGTCTTTAGAAAGAGCTCAGCAAAAGAAATTAAGAGCATAATTAAGAAGAAAGTGACAATGTCGAAAAAGAACCAATAGCATTTATCAAAATTGGTAATTATGGCTTATAGTTTATAGATAGCTTATAAGGAGGGATATACCACTATTTATCAGTACTTAGAGCACTGTCTGGCACAAAGGCTCAGGAAATTTTTGTGGAATTAGTTAAAATTTTTGAGTAACCTACAAACATGGGAAGGATTCCTTCAGAAGTAATAGGTAAATCATTTTACCCAATGTTCAAAAAGAAAAAAGCTTATTAAGTTTCTGAGGAATCACTGACATTGCAGTTTATTTCGGTTTTAAAAATAATTTTTATGTCTTAAAAATGCACACCTCTCACCAAAGAAAAAATGACTTACATTTAATCATTTGGACTTTTAGTTTTTTCACACGGTGGTTCTCCCAAGAGATGCCAGATCATAACTAGGAGTGGTGAATTATAGAGTTGGTTTTTCATCTCAAGCGTGGTCACACGGTCTTTTCAGCTCAGTTGACTATTCTGTTTCCTCTCAGACCAAGCCAAGTCACTTTGCCATTTTTTTCTTTTTTGGGCTGAGCACTTACTAATTGTGTATGTATAGATATATACATATGCATATATGTATATATGCATATGTATGTGTTTGTGTATATATATATAAATAAATATGTATGTGTATAGTGTATATATATACATAAATGTGTGTGAGTGTGTGTGTGTGTGTGTGCATGTGTTTGTGTATGGAAAGAAAAAGGGAAATAGGGAAGAGAGGGAGAGAAAGAATCAGAGAACAATTAGGTTTTAATAAGAAAATTGTTTCCTCATCTAAAATTTCAGCAGTCTCAACAAAATTTACTTTTCATTTGTTTCCACTGATCCATATTTATCCATCATGTTTATTCAGGAAAGCACTTTTTGCTCCTACTCTCTCTTCTTATCTCTATGTTATAAAGACAGAAGACGTAAGAATCAAATCTATATAGTTTTATGGCATGGACATTGGCTGTCCTGCCAGTTACTTTCAGTGTGAGTATTAGCAGGTCTGAAATTGCTCTTGGCTTTTAGGGTTCATTAATGATTTTGTGAACACATAGCTCTCCTTTTAAAAAAGAAAATATCTTTTAGGTCTCAGTGCCTCACATATTGCCTAATCCCCTGGAACTTCACCCTAGATCAGCCATGTAACATTACTGGTGGTTGGGGGTGGATATTTGCAAGAATAAAAAGAAACTATTGATACATCTATCACATTTCCAAGATGTCTCAACGAACGCAAAGTCTTGTGCATGCACAGAAGACATGAAATAAATAAGACGCTTATTTATAATTATCTTTGTTTCATCAGAAACACTAAGATATCTTTAGTCATATGAGACATGATGTCACATGCATTTTCAACTGTACTGTATCTGAAGTCTAAACTGTGCATTTCTTTTGTGCATGTGAATCAAGAGAAAGCATTCAAAACAGATCACACAGGAAGCATTTTTGTGGGTGGCTTTGGAATTGGGACCAGCATGATTCACTCATATCTGCATGCTAGACTTCAAGGGGCAATGACCAAACAGTGTTCCTGCTGTCCAGAGTGGCGGTTCTGCCAGCCAACCTTATCTCCAGCTCACAACTCCATCCATGCCTATCAACAAGGTATGGTTAGTGAACAATCTGGAATCACTGTGGGAAGAGGTAGGTTTGTTGAATAGTGGGAAAAGTTGCAGAGAGAAAATTATGTTCATAATGAGGATACAGAGAAAGGGGTAGAGATTTGGGTTTGGAACTCTTTAGGCTCCAGGTAATGCTTGAAATGGGAAGGGAACTGTTTAAACTATGGTGTTATGTTCAAATTGTGCTTTGAGGTGTTAATTTGAAGGTCATCTTTATAAACATACTTTATTTGGTTTATTATTTAACTTAATACATAAAATAATAATGATATTCAATTATATGATATAAGTCCCCTAAATCAAATATCATAAAGAGGAATCTGGGTTTTTTTTTTTTTTTTTTTTTCTGAGACAGAGTCTGGCTCTGTCACCAGGCTCTGGAGTTCAGTGGCACGATCTCAGTTCACTGCAACCTCCACCTCCTGTGTGATTCTCATGCTTCAGCCTCCCAAATAGCTGAGATTACAGTCACGCACCATCATACCCAGTTAATTTTTGTACATTTAGTAGAGACAAGGTTTCATCATGTTGGCCAGAATGGTCTCGATCTCCTGACCTCGTGATCCACCTGCCTCGGCCTCCCAAAGTGCTGGGATTGCAGGCGTGAGCCACCGTGCCCAGCCAAGAGGAATCTTAAGACTCACATTGTTATACACCTTGCCTACAAATAGTCATCCAACCTCAAAAACGAGACCATTAGTTTAATAGTTTTCATATGTGTTCACTGAAAAACAAAAGTAAAAATTTAGTTCAATCTAGAGGAGAAAAAAAATCATATTTTGAATCCAAAAGAGGGTCTAATTTATCTAGAGTTTGTGGGTTTTATTGATGGCTGTAGAAACGGCCACCACCTGTGAGCCAGGGAACTGGCTGCTATGACTTGCCTCACAAAAGAACTCCGTGGTTGGGACTCCCGACCACCTGAGCTTTGCTGGCCTGACCTGGGCTTCACAGGTGAGAAGCCTTGCTCCTGCAATTCATCACCCCCACCCCATCCCATCTAAGAGGCTATAGGGCTGAAATGGCAGAGGGGTGGTGAAGAGTGAGGAGGGGTAGTAGCATTTGACTTGGTCTTGGTAGTTTCTCCATGAGATGACACCTGGACTTTGAGACATTACTTTGGGCCTGTGGGGGAATAGAGTAGAAATGAGGAGATGGGTAGCAAGTTATTCTGCCTTAGTATTTCCAGGCACAGACATTGACATGCCACCCAGGAGACCCAGCCCACATTAGCCTATCTCCTTGCCTATGTTTCTACCCTTTCATCTACCTGAGTGAAAAAATATATTTTATTTTGGAGGAAGCACAATTATTTTTCCCAGACCTGCCCCCCATCTGTTAAGATGCCAAAGAAAAAAAAATACTTTCCGGATGATCACAAAGGGCAAACACACATCAAGAAAGTGACAGAGTTTGCAGCAATCATGCAAATAAAAATACGTCCCAAGGAAAAACAGGAATGCTCCCTTTTCCTTTGTGGTGAAGTCCTATGTTAACAAAAAGGAATTCTCTTTTTCTCTCTACAACAGGGAAATGGTTTTGCCTACTATGGAGGAGATTCTTTGGAGAATGACGTGAAGTGGGAAAAAAAGAAGGATGTATAAGGAATTAATGCTAAAGTCCAAGAATGGCTGGCACGATGCATTTTTATTCTTTCCCTTCACTCTGAGAAAGTTCTGGCACCTCAGAGTACTCAAGGGAATCACTGCTGAATCAGGTTGGAAAGCACATAGGAGGAGTCTTTTACTTTCAATATAGTTGTATGGGTGCCTTATGGTAGCTGAGCTCCAAATCAACATATTAGATGCTTGGTCTGTGTTACATCATTTGAGGATGCAAGAAAGTAAAAGAAACTTTCCACAGGTGGCCACTCAGTTGCTACTGAGGTCCCCAAACTGTAATTTTTCTAGTCAGTGAAGAAGGGCAACTGAGTTGATTATAAAAACTCTAAAAACTTCAGAACTCCCAGAAACAAGAATAGATGTTATTTTTTAAATATGTATTATCTTTAAATACTCTAGAACCATTTTAATCATCAGAGGACTTTGAGAGGACAGAGCACAGTGGCCTTAACCACACTATACAATAATAGTTGATTTCGAAAAATACTATCTGGCCCATTACGTTCCTTCCCATGCAGTTGTTTCCTGAAGAGCCGAGTGCTTACGGTTAATGCATAATTTTGTTGGTGTTCTACTACCTGACCACCAAATATGCAATAGAGTGACAACATAATACGCTCAAAGATATTGCAAATCTAAGTCAGATGAAATCCCTCTTAGCAATTTACTCCAGATTTTTCAAGGACTGGCTTGATTCCTTACTTCGTGACCTCTTGAAGCTTCATCTCATTTCCATATGTAATCACAATGTTATCTCACAGCTGTTTAACATTTTACTAACTTCCCAAAACTTCGTTTAATTCTTACAAGAATGCTAAGAAGCAAGCGCCTCACTGTATAAGAGAACTCAGAAAACTTAAGCAACTTATCTGAGATCATACAGGTAGTAAGCAGCAGAGCCAGGAAATGGCCAGCCTGTAACTTCTAATGATAACCCTGGTGCTCTCTGCCTGGTATCACTGCTCCCTCTAGGTACCTGTGTCTGGGAATTGGGCAGGCAACTCAAACATCCCTCTTCTCAGGAAACTTTAAACTCACTAGTACTTGCTCTGCTCTTAGCAGGATGCGTTATTTTACTGAAAATTTCCTTTCCTCCTTTCCTTGCCCTCCTGTCTTCCTTCGCTTCCTCCCTCCCTCCCTTCCTTCCCTCCCTTCCTTCCTTCTTGCCTTCCCCTCCTTCCCCTCTCTTCTCTTCCTTCTTTCTACTTCTCTTTTCTATTTATCCTATTACATATCTATATTGAGTACCTGAGTACTGACAATATACAAGGTACGTAAACACCGACGGCTGGGGAGACAAAAATCTTAAGAAACGCATCTTACCCACAGAGTCTTGCCCTTCACCCAGGCTGGAGTGCAGTGGCGCAGTCACAGCTCACTTCAACCTCCGCCTCCCAGGTTCAAGTGATTCTCGTACCTCAGCCACCTAGTAGCTGCGGATTATAGGCCTGCACCATCATGCCCAGCTAACTTTTTAATTTTTCAGTAGAGACAGGGTTTCCTCATGTTGGTCAGGCTTGTCTCAAAGTCCTGACCTCAAGCACTCTAGCTACCTCGGACTCCTAAAGTGCTGGAGATTACAGGTGTGAGCCACCACACCTGGCCCCAGTTTACCCACTTTTAAGGGTAAATCTGCGTCTAAAGACTTCTTTACCTCTCCATCCTTAGAACTCCTTTTGTTCTTTTAACTGCAGTTTATAGTTGTAATTAAAAATACTTAGGTCTTCTGCAAAGCTGGAGTTGATTGATGTATATTTACACCATGTGTTCATATTAGCTCCACAGTGGGCTTATAAAACCTTTCATCAGCATACACTTATTATTCTTTTCTCTTTATATCTCATGGTGCTGGGCATATAATATGTGCTAAATAAATTCTCAGTGGTTGATTTATTTGTTTCTACTGCAATCTGATCGGGTAGATGGACCATTTTATACCTAAATATAAATATATTGTTATTAATAATGTTCAGCTGCTTCTCTCTTTTTTTTTAATATATGTTTTTAAGGGTAGGTCTCTTGCATAACATGATAAAACACCTATATCTTGCACATTTTCTGGGGAGCTATTTCAAAGTAATTGGTCTGAAAACAATTTATTAGATTATCTAGTTTAATATGTCCTATTTATCTTTTCCCTAAGAAGAATATACAATTTCTCAGCCTCCTCAGAGAAAGAGAGAGTAAGAGAGCTGGTAAGAGAGTTTAGGAAATCAAGAAGGGTTCTAATAGGATCAATAAGAATTTCCTCACTATTTCTGGGGCAGAACTCTTCAAGTTAATAATGATAATGATAAATACCAAAAATAACAGTGTTTCATGGCTTACAAAAGGCTTATAGAAGAACTATCTCTTTTAGACTTTGGATTCAATGACCCACTGTAAGTTAGAGAAGATAACCTTAATCCCACTTCACAGCAAGTTTAAATGGTATCCCCAAGGTCACATATTTAGAAAAGGGCAGGCAGAAATCTAACATAGCTTTTGTAATGTCACACCTAGTAACCTTTCCCAAGTGTACATTTTTCTTCTTTTTTGAAATAAATTCATTTAAGATATAAAAGATAGTATTTCTGAGATCAAGATTTTCCAAAGAATTTTCCACTGAATCATAATTCCATGGGATGTTATAAAATGTGACAGAATGAAAATGAGTGTAACAAGCTTGGAAAATGCTAAGTTAAAACATGTTAAAGTGTAATATTTCTCAATGCACTTAACCTGCCACTGTGCATTGTTGCATGCTGTGACTGTACATGAGTGCATAGCATCTCCAAGACCTAGTGGCTGCGGAGTGCGCTGTATACAGCAGGTGTGTGTGCAGTGTTTCTCAGACTTATGTTACAAAGGGATCACTCTATTGGCCAACACCTTCTGCAGTCTGTGTCCTAAAACATGCATAATGGGCAATGCCGATCTCCATCAATGCCTCCTTTCTCCCCATTAAAGACATTCATATTATGGATATTTGCAATGTCATGTCTTTAAATGAAATTAAATGATGTGTTATCACTGAAAATGGATCTTACTTCAATACAATCACAAAAGAAAATGCAAATATGTCTTATAACACCCTACCGCTATTTGAAATTGCATTTGGTACCTGACTTATTAATTCCTTTTTACAATAGTTTAACCCATATGAAGAAGCAAGTGATTTCTACCATTTAAACCCTATCAGTAAAATGATCATTATGTCTTTTTAACAGAAAATATTCTCTTCAGATTTATGACTTGCATCTGGCAGACAAAAACTATGTAATTTATACAGTTCATTACCACAATTGTAACAAGAATAAAAATCACAGCAGCCCTTAGGATATTATAAAACGTATTCAAAACTAGTCTTTTCTAGCATTGGGCTTTACTTTGGGGAAAAATATTTGATATTATGTATGTGCGTATGAAAGAAAGAGTTTGAGTTTCTATACCCTGTAGGAAGTACACATCAGGGATGTGCTATTATATGATCATGAAAATGTAAATAAAAGACCAAAATCTATCTTCACATCTTTCCTTCTGTATTTCTGTGCTTTTAAACTAGCAACTCTTGGGACAAAAGATTTTACTAGCAATGGTTCTAAGGCCTTATCCTTCCCTATATAAAGACCACATCCTCATGTACCCCACAATGTGGGACTAGAAGATAGGTAATTCAATTAATCCTAATACTTGCCTGCAGGGTACTGATGATGAAAACCATTCTGTTTCACCTTGCATCAGAAGCTCTGCAGGTCCTTGTGATAAAATGGAGACCCATTAGACAACAATATCAAATAAAACAACTAAATAACAATGAAAACTCCAGCACCAAAGCCGTGCATGGTGGTACACGCCTTTAGTACCAGCTACATGAAGCTAAGGGAGGATGGTCACGGCAGCCTGGGCAACATAGTGAGATCTCATCTCTAAAATCATAAATTAAAAAACCTCTTACACTAAGCTGCCTCAGATCCCAAGTAATACAAAATCCATGTGTATAATTTTTTAGAATTTTGAAACCTATAAAAAATTCACACAAAAGGTTTTCAAGGCATGAGACAAATAGACAAAGTAGCATTTATTAGTATATAGCGCATAACCAAGGAGCATCTTATAGGCTCTTTCCCCTAATTATTGCAAAACACCTGCCTCTAGCCAATATACACACAAAATCTCCAGCAGAAAATGATTAAAAGTAATTAGAACAGCTGTTATTAGGCTGGAAAATTAGAAGGGAAACTTTAGATTATAAAAGGAAGAGAATAAATTCATTCCCAGTCCCAAAAGTGTCCCCAGATTCTGTGAAAATTTAAAAATGGAGGAACAGGTACCTTTACCATTTAAGCACAGTGAAACAAATTCCAGTTGCATTTAAGAAGGTGTGGCATATCAAACCACAGCAGTATTATTCCAGGGGGCAAAAGGGCTAAAAAGCACAGTACAAGGAATTAATGTTCCTTTGGAGGGTGTCCTTGATTAGCCCATTAGCCTTGCAGGCCAACATGGATTAAACATAGGATTCTGGCTGGGCACAGTGGCTCATGCCTGTAATCCCCGCACTTTGGGAGGCCGAGGCAGGCAGATCACGAGGTCAAGAGAGCGAGACCATCCTGGTCAACATGGTGAAACCCTGTCTCTACTAAAAATACAAAAAAATTAGCCAGGCATGGTGGCATACGCCTGTAGTCCCAGCCACTTGGGAGGCTGAGGCAGGAGAATCACATGAACTCAGAATGTTGAGGTTGCAGTGATCCGAGATCACACCACTGCACTCTAGCCTGGCAGCAGACCCAGACTCCATCTCAAAAAATAAAAACAAAGAAATTTTAAAAATAAACATAAGATTCTGCTGGGGGTCAGAAAGCAATACCCCAAAGTATGGTGCTTTGGCTTGCTGAGCACTTTGAACTTAAAAAAAAGAAAAAATTAAAAAATTAAAAGGCCTTAGAAGCAGCCTCAGAATCAGGGACTTTCTAACTGTCTCACTTTTCTCTTCCCACTCACCAACTGCAGATAGGGGATCACTCTAAAAGTTTCCCTATCTCACTGAGGAAACTTTTTCCTTGCCAAAAAAACACAAAAGTCTTAACACTTCCTCATTAAGAATCACACTAAATAACCAGGGAAAAGATTAACCAGCAGAGAAGAGAAAAGACTAAAAGTCATTACCACAATTAGACAGACTTTTCGACAATTCTTCTGAAGGCAGCTCCAAGAGATTGCCTGGAAAACCTAATCTGTATAACAAGACAAGCTCATGGTATAGTTCCACCCCTCACTTCTCCACAACTGGTTGCCGTCACCTCCAGAGCTCAGAGGAACTTTGTCTCAGACCATTCCTTCCTTTTTGTGCTCATTTGATTCCCCTAAAAATCATTTACTACCTTTCAAAATTGCCTGCATCTCCCATGTCCCTCTCCCTGATGAAGAGGGTATTTAAGTCTCAACCATCCAGCCCCTTTGACTCTCATATTTTGTATGTCTCCCATGTACACATTCACATTAATTAATTTATATGCTTCTTCTCCTGTGAATCTATTGTCAGTTTATCTCAGCAGACTTTAACCTTCAGAGGTGGGAGGGAAAAATTCCCTTTGCTCCTACAATTCATACATCTTATTCAAACTTATTCCACCTACATCAGTAGGATCTAGCTCTGATTTTCATTTTCAGACTTCTCAAGTTCTACCACTTGCTTTGCACCAAGAATATTCATTACAATGTCAGGGAATGAATGGATGAATAAATACATCCAAAAATAACTCTAGGATAGATACAATGTCTCCAATATTTATTTGGAACTTATTTTCCAAGTTATTACAAACTGTGTTTCTAATTTGACCAACACATATGGCCGACAAAATTTTTATTTCATTAAAATCTGTTTTATTTCATCATAACTTATCTACAGAAGCAATTGAAAGAACAATGCATTTTTTCTTTTCAGAACTAATTTTGTTTTTTTTTCTTATTTTCTGAAATGTATGCAATATCTTACAGCTCTGTATATGTTCTCAATCCTTCTCTTTAAATTTCCATGGTAGACATCTATTTTCGATTACCAGCAGGAATTAGAGGTATTGGCAAATAGTCAGTAGGTAGTCTTCCAATCAGGGGATGTTTCGAGTGCACTTTCCTAGTTAGCGTAGGTACTCTCTGAACAAATAAATTGAGTATCGTGACAATTTATTAATTCTATACCTGCCATTAGATGCTTCAGATGTTGTTTCCTCTCTAGGCCTTCACTGGTTTCCTATTTAAAATTTAATAAAGTTGCAAAATTCCATGACTCACAGAATCATTCTCTGAGCTTTTGTTATATTAGATATTAGCAGAAAACATGAGTTCTTTGTCTATCAATTATGGACAAACAAATTATGCTTGGTCCCAATGGTAACTGTCATCTTTAAATGATTTTAGTATTATTTAGTACTCTGAGCAAGAAAATCACTTGGAAACAGCAAATGCTAAACTCTAGTGGTTTTTAGACAAACCCCACTACCAATGCACACACATATACCTGTCCTGGCAAAGCAAGATTGTGAAAGAATAAAATTAGAGCTTGCTTACTGGGTCCCTTAAGTCTGCGGAAAAATCCATACTCTAACTTGTTTACTGTAGTAGTGAATATTTCATATACATCAAGACACATTATTGTATAGCCAATACATGAAGTATAATTTTTCACTTGAGGAAAAAAATTGATTTCTTTATCCTATGTATTTGTAGTTGCTATTTTTCTTTAGCATGTCATCTAAAGGTTGAATTGTAGTCTATGTTTCTTTGGTGAGAACGAGGAGTTTCATTAGACAAGGTCCCAGGAGGGCTATCAAGTATGTTATTAAACAAGCTTTGACTTAAGGAAGCAAGAAGGCAAATTCAGAACAATTGTAAGCATTCAAATAATTCTAGGAAGAAGAAAGGCTATTTACTAGCAATCTTTTATGTGGCTAAGAATGCCTGATAGGAGGTGATGGTGAAGATCATTGATCAATGGAGTAAGTCTGAGTTCTAGGCTGCAAGGCAGCTACAGTTTCCCAAATACACTTGCGTAACTCTCTATGTTTGGTGTGCAAAGCAGGTAGTTCTTGGGTGTGCTCCTTGATCTGAGTATTCTATCACCAAAAACAAGAGTTAAATGTCCCCTAAGCATAAGAGGTATGGCCCATCACTCTCTAATATATGCATTACAGCACCCACAGAAGTGACTCAGAGTCAATCGGAAGGAACAGGAACTCTGCTTATGACTCTCATTTTAGCAAAAGGCCAAGCCAAGCCTTTTATTTATGTATCTCTGTTAAATGCTGTTTTAGCTCAAAGGTCTTTTTTTCTCACTCTTACCAATTTCCTTTAGGGTTGGGTTTCTGTTTCAACTGAGATATTTTGATGATAATGTTTCCTTTAAGATGATTATTTGTTTAAAGTTCAGGCTAATAAAAATAACTTCTCCCATTAAAAATATTCTGGAGAGCATAAGAACATTTTAGGATGTTAATTGCTCATGTTACCAGTCATCCGTGAAACATATGCCAAAATGCTCTGAAAGGTTCTGAAATGCCTTTTGTAGCTATAAATCTTTTACAGGTACGATTATGTGGAAGCACAAGTAAGGAAAAGTACATCCAACATCTGGAGTCAAATGGTTTACTGAAGTAAGATTACAAAATTAAATTTAAATGAACTTAATTAAAAGGGGAGGAAAATCTAATTTAATATGGACATTAATCATGTCCTCATTGAAGTTTCTTCCAGCACCAGAAAAATACAATAAAGTCTGAATACAAAAGTTGGATAAAGCCTCTAATGGAGTGTGAAAAGATGACCAAAGAGACACAGTCAGGCAGAATATATTCTCTTTTTCTCTTTGCCATTTTAATGACATGGAATACCAAACTGTTTTGAAAAGGTAGTATCAATCAAGAAACTGAGCTTGGAAACTTATCTGTTTTAACTGTCTCAACTGTTTGAAGTTTCATTGTACATATTTCATCACTTAAAGATGGTGATTACTAGGTTGGGTTTTTAATTCAATGATACCTGACTGAAAACTCTAATAATATGCAGTTATAAAATAAGGAAGGAAGGAGGGAGGGAGAGAGGGAGGGAGGGAGGGAGGGAGGTGGGAAGGAAGGAAGGAAGAAGGAAGGAAGGAAGGAAGGAAAGAAGGAAGGAAGGAAGGAAGAAAGGAAGGAAGGAAGGAGTTCAAAAAGAAAAGTGTTAATTTTAAATTGAGTCACCTGCCCTTTGGTTTTCACCATCTAAAGAAAAAAAATAAACAATGGATCCCCTTAACATTGTGGTTTTGAGTTCTCGCTGCTCATTAAACATTTTCTGTCTTTCTAGTTCTTAAACATTCTGTGCTCTATGTGCTGAGGAAGATGTGTGAATAAATCAAAATACACACCATAAAGTTAGATATCTGTAATTATGTGGAATCAATAGAATTTTACTTTATTAAATTGATTATAGGTTCTAGAAGAGACTGCCCAATGTCATTTTACCCTTGGTAGTCCTACACACTATGACATTGATAGAAGTTTACTTTATGAAAACTTTTTACCATCAACTGACACTCTGATTCCCATCATCTCATCTTTCCCTTTGACCTCATAAATATTTAGTTTTTGTCATACATGTCATTGGCGCCTTTACTTCTGATCCCCCTTAGCTAAAAGAGAGGCTTCTGATACCTCCCCATCCCAACCACAAATCTAATCTAATATGGTACACACTCATAAATCAAGTGGAAAGTGAAGGCAAGAAAACCCTTAAGCAGAAAAATGGAGTGAACAGTTGAGGAAGCCAGAGAAACAGAAAGCATCAAAAATAAAGCATTAAAATTACTCCATCATCCGAAGCCAAAACCAAGGAGTAGATGATAAACAGAAATTATTAGTGCATATTTATTTAGGACCTACTCTTTATAAGTGCTGAGCACTTTCAAATACATGAGGGTAGTTAAACACAGCAACCCTGTGGTAAGAAAACAGAGGATAATAAGCACTTCACTGACGTCTTCGGCATTGTACAGGTGGTAAGCAGCAAAGCCGGACTTTAAACACCAGTCCTTTCTTGCCACATCCAATGCTCTCACTCTACATGGCACTGCCTCAGAAACTGCAGGTGGTAAGATCCTGAGACTGAGAACCTAAGGGAGACTGAGGAGTGTAACAAGAGGACTGAATCTTGTCTTAGAATGTGATTAAAGAAATAACCAGTGGTAAAGGTGAGGATGAAAAGTGAATAATTTTAACTGTTAGGAAAAGTTCATTCATCAAAATCATGTGTTCTTCAGTGACTCATATCATTTACTTCATATTAGACTTGAAAATCCTTGCAATATCTCTATACTGTAAGAGAAGAGAAATAGCAATTTTCATGGTTCACAATAACCACAATGGTACTGATGGTCTATGTTACTAATTGTGATCCTAATTCTATTCATATGCACTTCGTATGTATATTTTTTTTTCTGGAGTGCTGAATAGCTACCCCTAAGGCCACAAACAGAAAACAACTTTATTGTTTTGGAGATAATGGACCTGAGGCCTTAGATTTCATTACAACTCTTACATTTTATTATAGTCCCAAAGAATGGCTGATCATAGGTAGTGCTTCTGAAAACGTATGAATATTATCATCCTTCCCAAAAAGATGTTGGTTTTAGAATTGTTTTAGATAAAAAGAGGAAAAGTTAACAGTCACTTATGATACAACAACAGTTCTCACATCAGATCAGCAAAGGCAGAAGGTCAGGACAAACAAAGGTGAGGTCACTAGGGCTGGCAAAGCACGCACCTTCACACAGCTCAGAATGCACAAAACAGAAGATGAGCAAAACTGTGGGGCAGCTGGTATGCACAGAGCAGGAGAAGTCAATACTTCCAGAGACAGTGGAGGCGATGGTCATGCAGACACTTATTCATTCACTGTATCATGCAGTAGAACAGATTAGGAAAGAAAATTAGGGGAGGGGGAAGAAAGGTTTCTAAACAGGTTGAGGGGAGAAACAGCAGAGATCATAAAAGAATGCTGTAAACGACAAAAATAAGTTTCACAGTTAGTCTGTATATGACAGGCCCAATAATACAACGCTCTACTGATGAAGGAAGGTAAAGGTATCCTCTGATTAAAGATGAGCCACTGGGCTCTGTAATGATGAACCCAGAGGTAGCCAGCCCATTCAGTATGTAAGATCATTGAGCCTAAGGCCACTGTTTGGCTCAACTTAAGAGAATATCTGTGTGCTCTGAGCACACTGCCCTTCTGAAGGATAACAGTCTCCTCAGCACCAGTCAATGATCACCTGAGAACGCTTCATGTTCTTGGAAAGGTCTGCCTCACCCGCAAAACTTTCACATAACTCACTTTCCTCTCAACACTCGCAGCCTCACCACCACCTCCTGCCCTGGACCAGCAGGCCAGCCATCATTGGACCACGGCAGGCCAGTCACCATGCCAGCCCAGTACTTCCAGGTCATCTCTTATCTCCTCTTCACTCATCCTCACATGGCTTTGTTCACTCCTTGTTCTGATCTTGGCTTCATACCTCCTGAAAGTCTTTCACTGAATCCTCTGAGACTTGAGGTCAATCATCAGTAAATCTGCTTATTCTCTACTTCCTTTGGAAACTTCCCTTTCACCTTTTTGCACTAGTTGAAATCTGACTTCCCAGATAACACTCAATCCACTAAAGCCCTTTCAAGAGGTAGCTTTTACTCTCCTACATCCCTCTGACCAAGGAGCATAAAAGTATAGCAGGTGTCCTCCGTGTTCTTCACTACTGTGTCCAGGCCTTTTTTTCCTTCTTCCTCAGTAAAACTCCAGCTTTCCCTTTCAAGTCATCAGGCTCTACTCCCCTACTCTTGTTAGTGATTCCGCCGCCATCCTCCAGTTCATTCCCCCTCCATTCATTGGAGATTTTAGCACGTGGCTCATTATCACTTCCTCAAATACTAACCCTATTTAATTCCAGCCATTTTCATATCCAATGGCAGTCCTTCCAATATCCTGTTTCTCAGCTTCTGGACTACTTCTCCTTCAGAGATTCCATCAGCTACCCTTCTTGAGCCACTCACTTCCACAGTCACACACTTGACTTTGTGGTTATCAATAACTGCACTTCATGCAAAATCTCAATTTTAAATATTCTATTCTATGATCATGATTTCTTATTTTTCTTTATCGCTCTTTCTAACACCCTAACTCCTACAATTCTAAAATCCCACAAGTACTTAAAATTTACTGTGTGTCCCTGAGATATAGCTCTCTCATGAAATCCCCTCTTCCCTCTTCTCTCCTTTGCAGCTTAAATCCCATAGAGAACCATTAGAATCTTTTCCTAGCTCCTTTTTGTCTTGGTCAGCTTTCCTGGTGAAATCATAACTCTCCTTAAATTCATTCAGGTGATCACTGTATGCTTGCACTTACGCAGTCTAACATGACTGATATTTGGTAAACAATCAAAAGAGACATTCATATCCTGTGACTACCACCTCTTCCCACCTATCCGCAACTTTCCTGTTCTTACAGAGAAGCTCTTTGTGCTCTTAGTCAAAGTCACCCTATCCTCCTAGGCACAGGACCCTGTCCTATCTTCCTGAAGTTATTGAAGCAGTCTCCTAAGTGGTCTCCCTACTTATGCCTTCCCTACGCACCCTGTGAGTTCCCTCCTACTCTGCTATGGGCTAAATGTTTATATTCCGCCAAAATCCTTATGTTGAAATCCTAACCTTTTAGGTGATGGTATCAAGAGGTGGGGCGTTTGGGAGGTGATTAGCTTATGAGGGTATAGCCCTCAAAAATGGGATTATTGCAATTATTTTAAAAATCCCAGAGAGCTTTATTACCTCTCCCACCATGTAAGGACAAACAGAAGGCTCAGTTTATGTACAAGGAAATGGGCCCTCACCAGACACTGAATTTGCTGATGCCTTGATCTTGAACTTCTCAGCCTCCAGAACTGTAAGAAATAAATTTCTGTTGTTTATAAGACACCCAGTTTATGCTGTTTTATTACAGAAGCCTGAACAGACTAAGACACACTTTCAGCATGGCGGCCAGAATGGTCCTTGTAATGAGTCAGCCTGAATAGCCTTCCTGCTCATTTTCAAATGTGCTACCCATTCTCTTGTCTCAGAGCCTTTGCACTTACTGTTCTCTCTGCCTAGAACAATCTTTCCCAGATTTCTGCCTGGCTTGCTGTCTCATTTCCTTCAAGTCTTTTTTCAGAAGGCATCTACACAGAAAAGCTTTATCAGGTCACCTCATGTAAAATTTCAGGCCCATACCCCATTTCATATCTCCTCTTTTTTTTGTCATTGCACTCATCTGTATATAAAATATATATGGGAATATAAAATACACAAATGCTAGATTTTAAATATATTTATCTTGTGCATCATTTATCTTCTCTGTTGAAAGGTAACTTCCTTGAATGCAGACGTTTTTATCTATTGGGTTTACTTCAGTATCCCCAATACACAAAACAATGCCTAGCAATGCCTACTAGGTGGTGATCTATAAACATTTGTTCAATGAATGAATTGCCAAAAAAAAAAAAAGGATGTATGAGTGGTCAAAAAAAGAGAAAACGAAAAGTGCTTAATGTCTTTCACATGGAAAATTACTATTTAGAGATGTCTATTTTTACCATGATATCTTCCATTTATGAAGTCAAGATTTCAGGGGATTCAAGTATACAACAGTTGTCATGTTAGGGCCATGACAATATGGTAATACAGTGCATTGAAAAACACCAAAACAATACTAAGAATTAATACAAATCCTGAACAATTCTAAAATTACCATTTTTAATCTTAGCAGTAATTGTCACTCCTTAAGCAACAGATATTTGGTAAATCCTGCCCCTTTGGACAACCTCTGAAAGTTTTACATTTGATGATAACTCTTTCCTACTTTCTCAGACATTCATATTCTCTCTCTGTCTCTGTCTCTCTCTCTCACACATACAAATACACACACATAGTATAAGCAGATAGAGTCTAAAAGGTAAAGTATATAACCATGGGATGGTATGTCAGAGCATATCTTTTTGCCTGATATGAGGATGAAATCATAATATGCCTACACAATTTATGTTTTTTATCTCCCCTTTCCCTCTATACTCTAAAACAAATAAATATTAAATATTCAAACTTTTAAAATGTTTCTAGAATCACGTTTGTGCCTTTTTCAATAATATCTAATAATATATCTTTAGATATTTAATTAGAATTTTTTGCAGGTGGTTGATAAGACAACACATTATTAACAGCTATAATTCCCCTTCCCCCTCAATTTAGTAGAATCCTTCAGTGATACAAAGAGTGCCTTTATCAGAGGCTCTCAATCGGTCCCAATTTTTCATAAGTCACTGAGTTCTAATGACATTTTGTCAGATGCAAAACTTGAAAATAAAAGAAGAAAATTCGCTTTTGACTTTATTACACCAAAAATGTCTGAGTGATAGATGGGACCATTGCAGTTATGGTGGTTCTCGGGTTCCTTTTGTCAGTCATGAGTTATTTTGATCAGCTGCAAAGTAATGGGGGGTGGCTAGAATAGAAAATATTTGCAATTTTCGGAGCTTCAGCAAGATGCTAATAAAAATAGCTGAGATTTTAAAGACCTTACCAGAATCTCTATCAATTTCCATAATTTCCTGATCCCCTTCCTGGAAAGGGTCCTAAGGAGCTCTCTTTGCTGATTATATCTTACCTCCCACTGAATTTGGGCAGAAACAGAGGTCAGTGATTGAAAAGAGAAATTGCCTTTTGAGTTAAGAATGCTGGAAATAACAGATGTAGCCAGATCTGCCAGATTGTGAGTAAACTGATTGAGTTACTAGTACTACGATCTGCTATGATGATTTCAAACTAATTTTTAAGCTAACTGGGTCAATTATAAACATATGGAAACTTGGGTGGTGTATTTTAGGACAACATTTCCCATATTTAACCTTATTCTCATCTTAATTCTCTTTGGTTACTTCCCCAGACCGGTCTCAGAATTTTGTGACCAAGGAAGGTTTAAATTAAGTTCTAACATGAGGACAAAATAGGTCATACTCAGGCTTGAAGGAGCTATTAGTTACTTTTGTTCTCTTGAGAGAACACATTGGTAGAAAATGAGAGTAGACTGTAATTGTCACAGAAGGTACAAATGATGCTGCCGTGTGATTGGGGGTCTTGGGACTGGGGAAGAGTATGGTTATCATTTGGGAGGACAGCAGTGCACACAAGTAAGTCTCTCTACAATGGTGACCTTGGCATGGCGTGCAAATTTTATTCCTAAATACAAAATAAATGGATGATACTCTTGGTTGGTATTTCACACGTCAGGCAATTTCTCTGACCCACATCCATTATGTTAACATTCTTCTCTAGCATTCTGGATAAAAATTTGGGCCACTATGTTTAACTTCATCCATTATTCATAGTCCTTGATTGCTTCTAACATTAGTACATGAACTGGGAGCTCTGAAAGATTTTTTATGTCATGTGTAATTGTTGGAATTTCCTGTGTATTATTTAAGTTACATTTTCCAACAACTTGGCTTTATTCTTAAAGGATGTGTGATCGACAGTTCTTTGCAAGGGCAAAGATTATGGTTATGTTCCAGCAAATTGTGTTTGTTGACTTCAAACATTTCCCCCAACCCCCAACTCATATTGATTGTCTACAACATTTGTAATGAAACAGAGTCAGAGAGTAAACTCAGGGCTGTGGGGGCATATTTGTCTTACAGATCAAACACTTAAAGCAGGATTTATGGAAGCACAGGGCTGTGGGTCAATAGCTAAAAAAAAAACCTGGATTGTAAACAATCAAAGGACTTTCTGAGGTGTGAAGGAGAGGAGAAAGGAGACAGGAGAGGGTAGAGAGGAGGAGGAGAAGGGGCAGGAAGATACACAGGGTTTGCATTGCTAGGAAGTCTACATTTGAAAAGAATTAGAGGAAAGGAGGTCTGAGAAAGACAAATTCACCACAAGGATTAGCCCCAGAGACCATTCCCACCCCTCTTACTGACAGGGATTGTATTATAAACAATTCCTCTGTACGCTCCCATAATCTCATTTGGAGTAATTTTAGACACTGAAATTTCAGATCAGTGCATCAGGAACACTAAAAGTAGATACACATACAATTCAGGGAAAGTTATAATGATTGTGTTTTGTTGTCATCATAATTTAATAAGAACAGTCAAGTGTATTAGAGCTCAGAGCAACTGTAAGCCTTCCTTCATTGTGAAAACACAGATCAATGAAGATGCCTTTCTGACCTAATGTTCTAATCAGACAAGTGCTATTAATAAGGAATCAACTTTCTAGCAATACTAAATTCTGCGTAGTGAATTTAAGTTCCATAAAGTATTTTTTTACTTATTATTTTATCTCCAGCTAAGTCTACAGAGAAATAGAGTAAGTATTAAACCCCTTTTATAAATTAAAAACTAAGACCTGACATTTAAGAGACTATTTAAAATCTTAGAGACAAAAGAAGAAAAAGCTTATCTAGAAAAGTCACGTATGGTTTTAGGATTAAGAATGAGGTACACTGGTGTCTACATTAGTGTTTTTCTGCTCTGTCACTCTGCATGAATATATTCTTTCTCAAACAGGTCTATCTGTTCAACAGTGTCCTCAGATGCAGAAGTGGGACAGGATTCCGTATGATCCTCGGTTCTCTAGAGAGACAAGAAGCTCCAAGGCTAGTTCTAAGAAAATCTTCCCGCTTGCTAAATGATGCCACTCAATTTAGCATGGTCTACTGGATTTCTTTTGTAGGCTTTCACTTTTGATAACGAAAAGCATAATTTGATATATACGGTTCAGATGAAATAATGACTTCTGTGGTCCAGAAGTGAGTTGTAGGCCACTTTCATAGAGGTTTATAATTTCATTAAGGCCAATCGCATGCCTGTTTCTCTTACTTTTTTTCTCCTCACATTGCTCAGCCTTGGGGATTTTTAAAAACCCTGTTCAGTTTAGCTCTGCCCCTTCTGACATCTACGATTTAATGACTCTAATTAGGATGTTATCTTAAATTCCATGTACATATGAGAAAACCATGACTTATGTATGGAAATTAGGGTAGCTCCTAGAAAGCATTTCTAAATCATGACATAAAACATGAAACTCAAGTGCAGAGTTCTTTAATTTTCAAGGGGAACGTAATATTCAGATAAAAGAAACCATAATGATGCATTCATTTACTTTTATATGCATAAAAGTGTGAAGTTATATCATCAGTTGCAGGTATCAGTTTAAGTAATGCATCTTCCAAGCTATTTCATAATCATTCTTCCATTGTTCCATAAATAGATTTTGAGAATACAAGCTGTTAAACTAAAAGTTACTGCAATGATATGACTGAATAAAGCAGCAAGGCTATTTGAGAAGAATATACTAAGAGGACTAAATATGAATGCTGAATTTCCAAAATACATCTTTTAAAAATTCACAGATGTAAGGCCATGGTCAGTATCCAAGAATAAGCAAATCAGACACTCAAAGTCACATTTTGCTCAGTGCACCATAGATCTGCGACAAGACCACATGAAAATGGACCAAATGTAGTGGTTCACACCTGTAATCCCAGCACTTTGGGAGGCCAAGGGAAGAGGATCATTTGAGCCCAGAAGTTCAAGGCCAGCATGGGCAACACAGTGATACCCTATCTCTATGATTTTTTTTTTTAAATTAGGAAGGCATAGCGGCGTTTGCCTGTAGTCCTAGCTACTCAGGAGGCTGAGATAGGAGGATCCTTTGAGCCCAGGAGTTCAAGGCTGCAGTGAGCTGTAATTGCACTCCAGCCTGGCTGACAGAGCAAGACACTGTCTCAAAATACATAATAAATAGACAAGGAAAGAAAGAAAATATGTTAAAATAGTAGCTGTAAGAGAATTGAATGTGCCAAATGTAGCCTCACTCCATGAAGATCTGCCTTCAAGGAAGACGGTAATGAAATGGGTATTATTTTTTAAATTTAATTTATTAAATTAAACAATTCAGGGTCCAAAGAATCCACTGAGGCCTAGATGATCTTGTTTGACTGTTTATCCCTATCATGGCACAATTTCTACTTCTTATTGAAAATGTGTCCAGAGATGGTACTCTCTTTTATTAAGAACATAAATTTGAATTATTACTTTATTAAATCTTATATCTTGGCCTCAGATTTAAGGGAGGGAGTATATGTGTGTTTATCCACACATATATGTAAATAGACATACACACAGAGGAGTGGAAGACTTCCCTTTTCAAAATGAGCTTCCAGTAACACAATTTGCCATCCGTCAACACTGTCACCATTATAACTTTTTCTTAAAGTAATGACATGCAGATGTCTCTGATGGCAGCAAGTGTCCAGCGTGTGAAGATGCACAGTCATCAGCCTCAGAGAGTCTTCATTTTTACATAAACTCCTAACTAACTGCAAATGTGGTTGTTTTAGACACCAAATATCTGGGCCCATGTTAAGGGTACGACTGCGTCATGCAGAATTAAAAACAGAGTCACTTTCCCTTTCTTTCTCCCCATTGACCTTAAACTCTGTGTCCCTTTGTGCTGTAGAATCATATCTCTTCTGAATACAAATAGTTTCATTGTCCAAAATGGAAACCATTTCCTCCACTTAGTCCAATGGTGCAGAAACTTTAAAAATCTAATTATTAGTTTCCCTATTTTCACTCGTACCAACAAACACTATGTTCAATATTTATGGATTACGAATTTCTCTTGTGTTTGCTATGGTTTTGCAAGGTAACAAAATAGAGATCTTGACTGATCAAAAAAGATACACCTAAACAATTTCAGTTTCACATCTAACGAAAAAAGCCAGAACCCAGTAATATTTAATGTCCTTCGTTGTTATATATGTAAATCTTACCACTGCAAGCAAATGTGAAATCCTTAAATTGCTGGCCTCAGTGTTCCCATGTCAACTGGCATATGCTCAGGTTGGAGATCCTGCCAAAAGTCAAAGGAAAACATTCATGAAACAGAGCCTGATGGATGATTATTCTAATCCTGTCTTCCCAGCACTGCTGGCAAGCTTGGTTTATAAATGCCTGCTGCTGCTTTAATGATAAGACCTCTTAAACACAGCTGAATGCAGTGCACCAGTGGATTTTCTTTTTTTCCCCTCTCTCTGCCCTAACTAAGAGACCGATTATTGATCTCTACCTGGATGTTCCTATTGCGAACAGGCCATTCATGAATATAAGCAGGACGAATAATGGTACATTGCCCAGGTAGTTTTAATAAACTGTAATCAGGACATAGTCTCTGTGGGGGGAAAAAAAGTAACCAGCCCAATTTTAATGAAATTTTTGCTTACATGACTCCAACGTCTGTGTACATTCTATGGGCCACACATTGGGTAGTGAAAGGCGACTGGGTTTTCACTGAGTCCCTCGTCAGAGTGGACAAGGATACTCTTACCCAGGAGAAGTTTCCAAATGTCTTCTATTGCCCTTGAGATGAGGCTCTGAGGGTTGGAGTGGATTTTTCTTGCTCTGACCACTCTACTGCAATAGAGGGATCTGAACCCAGAAGTGGTTATACAGACACAGAAGGAATGTAAACCCATGGGAGCACTCAAGAATCCCAAGCCTGAAGACGGGGTGAAAAGTAGCTGAATTAATATCCCCAGGAGTTCTATGAAGCCTCTTTGAAAACCGGAGAAACCTTAGTTCAGAAATAGACAGAGCAAGGTGTTTTAAAGTTAGAAAACGTCAGACTTCATCATTCTCAGATGGGTTTTTGTTCTACTAGTATACGAATGTGCATGTTAGCTTGTTTGATGTAAGAGGAGATATAAGTTTTATATTTACTATCTGCTGAAGTTTTTTTTTTTTTGGAATAACACCCTTGATATTTCTCTATTTCAATGAAACAAAGCAGAACTATAGGGGTAGTTCTTCAATGGCAGGAATGCATGCAACTGTGAATATTAAAACAAGAACTCAGCTAAGGAAGCATCTGGAAAATGAATGCCACCAAGAAGAAATGTTGATACCCTGCACCGTGTCCACCATGGCATTAGTCGCCACTTATCTCCTTGTGTTTAAGTGGAGAGAAAAAAATTTTCTTTATGAAAAATGGAAGAATTCAAACTAACACAATACATTAATGTTGTCCAAAAGTCTGAATCCTGTATTACCTCACCATTTCAAAGACCAAAGAATCATTTAAGATAGTATTTATCATTAGGGTACTTTTTTAAAGACTGAAAATATTTGGGCCAGTATTGAGAATGGTTGTTTTCAAATGTGAGTGTGCCTAAGAGGCTTTGGAGAGTCTGTAATAACACAGATTCTTTGGCCTTATTTTTTAAAGATTCTGAATCAATAGGTCTGGGCTGGAGTCCAGGACTATATGCTACATATTTTCAAGAACAGGTCATTTTAATGCACCTACCCCAAAGATCCAATTCAAGAACTAATTAGTAGGGGCCACCTTCAGATTCACTTAATGAGGAAACTTTTTCCGTTTTAGCCAGCCCCTTGTTGTGTTATCTGACTATGGCTGACAAACGTGGAGAAGTATTTAGCACAAGCAATTTAGCAGAAGTATTTGTAAGAGGAAAAACAGCTATAACATTTAAAAGGGGAACTGGCTTTTTACAAATCAGAGGCTGCTATCAACAAAACAGGTTAGTAAGACTTATTTGGAGGGCAGATATAAACCTAAATTTGTTCCTGCGTGTTTTAATGCTTCTTGCCCAAATGAAGCTATTAAACCAAAGAAGCCAGAGGCACACTTCCCACCACATATAAAAATGCTCCAGCCAAGTGCAGTGGCTCATGCCTGTAATCCTAGCACTTTGGAAGGTCAACACAAGTGGATATCTTGAGCCCAGGAATTCAAGACCAGCCTGGGCAACATGGGGAAATTCCTTCTTTACCAAAAAGTATAAAAAGAATTAGCTAGGCACAGTGGCATGTGCCTGTGATCCCAGCTACTCAGGAGGCTGAGGTCAGGGGATCACCTGAGCCCAGAAGGTTGAGGCTGCAGTTGAATCAAACACTCCAGCCTAGGCAACAGAGCCAGACCCTATCTCAAAAAAAAAAAAAAAAAGTTTCCTTAAATATTTGGTTCCAACACCGACTTTCAGAAATACAGCGTTGCATAGCGCTTTTAGCCTAAATCTAAGATCCCCCCCACACACAATAGTTTGCAAATTTTATAAATTTACTTGTGGTGCATTTACTCCTCCCATCCCTTCCCCACTCCCGGTAGGTCCAGGGCTTTCATCAGATTCTTAAGGTGGGAGCCTTTGGACTGGTGGTCTGAGGATACGGGTCCTAATCTTAGCTTGGCTTCTACTTGGTTTGGTGGCTTTTGACAAATAACACCTCTCTACCACACAGTTTTCCCATCTATGAAATAAGAATGCTGAATTCAAAAAATCAGAATATTTTTCCAGCTTCACAATTCTAGGAAGTAGTGATAAAATTGGGAGCATCAGGCTCCCATCAAGAAGGTATCTTGACATGTTTTTGGACTAATCTCCTTATTTATGGGGGATGAACTGAATTCCAGAGAGTTTACCATACTGTATAGTACGTGGGAGATATCGTTATGGTGGAAGATCAAAAATGGAACCCAGAGTTTCCAACTTATCCACCAACTCACTCTTCTTTCTAATACACAGTTAGGTTTCTAAAGCTCTATTTCCAGCTCATACTTTCTCATTGGCCGAGGGTGCCTTTCAGGCAGGATTTTCTTTTCTTGGCAGAGAGAGGGGTACAATGTGTTCTTTGGGGCTCTCTCCCAGATTTTCTCCAGGAGAGAACATATGCCCAGGTCCCCAGAGAATTGTGTTCCCACACTCACAGCTGTACAATAGGCAAGAAAAAGCTTCTACAAGCTTAAATAAACTATCAGCATTTGCAAAAGTGCTCTGAAGTGTCTTCACGAAGTGTTCTAGAAGAATTGCTATTCTAAAAAGATCACTACGTTACCTTGTCCTAGATTTTACCCTGTACTCAGACATTAATACTTTAAGTGCATCAGTGATACTCATTTATTCATCCAAAGTTCAACATTCAGTAAGCACATCTGGCAACAAAACAGACAGAGTCCTTGATCTCATGTACATTAGTGTCCAGTGGGGAACTATAACCTGCACGTTCTGCTGCACTCCTGCCTGTGTGCTTTGGGAGGGAGAGAGATGCTCTCCAAGAGACAGGCTCATCCTTCCTGTGAGTTGCTGGCTTCTAAATCACAAGCATAGTTCTGGGAGACTCTCTATTACCTTAGCATGAATCAGTTTATCCAAATTGCTTTGGTTAAACCTAACAGCATCAGGCTCTGTGTGGCTTTTTTCATTGTGTCAATATCTATTTGCTTATTAAAACTTTACTTGTCCAATAATACCTAGATCAAATTCTCCCCTTTGAATCTCTCTGTGCAGTTTTATCTCACATATGTAAGAATGTACAGAGCAACGTCATTTATTTCTCGGTTATAGCATGGGGAGTGGAAGAATTTTCAGCCTTTACTAGTGTGAAGGAATTATAAGTCACTTGGTTTACCTTTTTATAGATAAGGAGAGTGTTATATAGAAGGAAGTCAGAGTCATTGTTAACCAATTATTATAAATCAAAAGGAAGGAAATGGAAAGTATATTTTTGTTAGCTTTTGTTCTGTGGAATGTTTTCATAAGATTATTTTGAATATATTATTTAATCTAATTCTTGAAAACACTACTCAGAAGATACATTATTATGCCCCATTTACAGATGCAGCAAGTCTCAGTGGGGATAAATAACTTAAACCAGATCAAACAGCTCCAAGTGGTAGCTGGCAGAGGTGGGGCTCAATCCCAGGCCTGTCTGAGGATGCAATAACACGCCAAGGTAGTTGTCTTCTCCACCACCCCTCTCCACTTCCACACCAGGTCACAAACATGGAGGAGAAAATGTTGAAACTTATTGAGAAAGAGAACTTAGACAGTGCAAATGAGAAACCACAGATCTCTGACAACTTGGTCAAGAGTTCTATCTACTGTCTTCCTTCTGAGGCCCACCCTCAGACTCTGCCAGTCTTCATCACCACGTCCTTTCACACGGAGACTCCCAACACTCCCATCCTACCACCACCACCAAGGTGCAGAGAGGAGGGAGAAGGGGTGAGAGCACCTGTGAAAGGATGATGCTAACTGACAGCAGCATCTGCGAGCATCTGAGCTTCTGGCTGGTTATCCATCCAATGTGCCTTGACAATCATGCTAAATCTTTAAGTCCCAGAAAAGACAACACCTCAGAATTGTGAAATGTAAAAACTGCAAGTCTGCACTTTGTGTATACCACTTTTAAAGAGCACCTCCCAATTTTTCTTTCCAAATACTACCCACCTTATACATATATGAGGTACCTGGCAGCTTTTTGCACCAAGAAGGTGGATAGAAACTGGGCTTGACAGATGAATGCATCAACTTCTCTGCTTCTCAGTAACAATACTACATCATCTTCAGGTAAACCTTCCCCAAATATTTTTGTAACTATGACAGCCTAAGTACCTCCAAAATAATGATGATAATCACACATTCTGGTTGTTTCAAATTTTTCACTTTACAGAGTATCTTTACATTCACTATTTTCCCTTAATTTCCCCCAAAACTAAATAAAGTGAATAGGACAGATTTTTTTTTTTAATTTACAGTTTCCTTTTTCTTTTTTCTTTTTTTTAGGTACAACTGGCAAATAAAAATAGTATACATATCTATAGGGTACAATATGGTGTTTTGGCATAAGTACATATTATAAAATAATGACCACAATCAAGCTAATTAATGTATCTATCACCTCACATAGTCACTTTTTTTTGGTGGTGAGAACACTTGAGATCTACTCTCTTAGGAACCTTCAGTTATACAATTCATTAACACTCGTAGTCACCATACTGTACATTAGGTCTCCAGAGCTTATTCATCTTATAACTGATGGTTTGGATCCTTTGAGCAACATCTACCCTTTTTCCTACTCTCCAGACCCTGGTAGCCACCATTTTACTCTCAGTCACTATGAGTTTGACATATTTTTAGAAGTCAGAGTAACTGTTAATAAATTATTATGAATCAAAAGGAAGGAAATGGAAAGTATATTTTTGTTAGCTTTTGTTCTGTGGTATGTTTTTATAAGCTATTTTAAATATGTTATTTAATCTAATTCTCAGAAAACATGACTCAGTAGATCTATTATTATGCCCCATTTACAGGTGCGGGAAGTCTCAGTGGGGATAAATAACTTAAGCCAGGTCAAACAGCTACAAGCAGTGGAACCTTTTTCTCCATTCAAAATTCTTCAGGGAACATTATCCGTGTCAGACTCACCTAGGTCCCTGATTTTACTGCCCTCACTATGTTCATGTAGACTGAGCTTTGTGGCTTTTTCACTTTCTCTGGTAGTTGCTGATGGTTACCCGACTACATATGTGCAAAGCTGTATATGACAGATAATTTGCACACTCAGTCAAACCCTTTTCCTCACTCCTTTCATGGGTTCAGGAAAAGTTGAAGCTTTGTGCAGAGAATACAGAACTGAAAGGATATGTTAAAGTAGCTTCCTTTCAAAGAGCAATTCTCAGGTCTTCTTGCATATGGCCCCTGTGAGTGTAAGTGTAGCAAGTACTTCTGAATCGCTGTAGGGCATGTGGCTCTGCATACATATGCATAATGTCCTCTTCACACTTTGGAGCTACCAGATGCCTGGTTCTGCTGGGAAGAGGTTTGGTAGCCCGCTTGAAATTATGACGATTCATAACTCATTTATGCAAGCTGCAGACCCCTCTAGATGACATCTCCTGCTCTAAAGAATGATTGAGAGAAGGATGTAATAGAGCTGAAAATGACAATGAAATATTAGCAGTGCAGCCGAGTTTATATGAGGCCCCCAGCTAGATGAGGGAATTACACAAGTCAAAAGAAGAGGCAAGCCTTCAGGCAACACAAAGGAAGCAAGAGCCGTCTAGGTGTCAAGGACTAATTTTGCTGCTATGGGAAAGGCCCTGAGGCATTGATTCATTTTACAGGCTGGTGAACAGCCCTCAATCCTGGACTCCCCACGCTTTTAAGTGCTAGGTGAAGCTCCTCCTCCATTCCCACTGGAATGACTTAGCCCTCTGAGGTAGTGGAATGATTATGGGGTTTAGTGGAGGAGGGTGATGTTTAGGATGGACTCAGACTAGGTCCTGACCCTATGTGTGGCGGGAGTTCGTAACAGACTGGGATCCACCTCTCCTGAAACCACCCTCTCTCCAACCAAATCCATCTCCACCAGCTCTCCAAATTTTGTTCTGCAACACTAAGCTCATGCCACCCACTCCAATCCCTTACAGTCGCCACCCCTCCAAGCTACCAGCACACTCTACTCGGGAGACTAGATTCCTGCTCCTCAGAAGAGAACACAAAGCCCCGAACAGCCCTGTCCTTGCTTTCAGCTCTTGTTACACAGCACTACTTGCATCTCCTGAAACACTGCAGTGCACCATGCCTTTGCCTTCTGCTTGCTCCTCCTGGAATGCCTTTCTCACTTCTCCCCCTAGGGACATTTCCTACTCATTCTTTAAGAAGCAGCTGCCACTTGACTGGCCAGGTGAAGACCTTCTTATGACATTTTGCACATGTCTCCACTTGACCACTTAGCACTCTCCACTAGAATTATATGCTACATGTTTTAGCCTGTATGAAACTATGGATTTCTGGAGTGCAGGAGCAATGCTTGCAAATATGCCTTTTTATCCTTTACACTGAGCAAAATACCTGGCATATAAGCCTGACAAATGCATGTTGATTGAAAGAAAATGAATGAATTACTCACTAATTTCTCTCCCACATGCTTTTAACAAAACAGCATGTGAGTCATTATTATTCTCTGATATACACTATGGTGGTGATACTGGAGAAAAAGAGACAAGAGATCATAGTACTAGCTTGGCATTTTTATCTTAAAGCCTATGCCTTAGGTTAAGTTCATTTTCCCCATCAAAGGCACTCCTCTGATACCATGTTAGGATCCTATCAGGTCACAGCATTAAAGGTCTTAGAGAAAGGCAGTGGTCTGTACTATAAAGAGCTCAGACTTTTCAATCAGATGGTCCTGTGTTCGAATCCAGACGTTTCCACAAGTAGTAACTGGAGCTGGAAAAATGTTCAGAATCTAGCTGAATTT
Organism: Cacajao melanocephalus; assembly: GCA_963573385.1. NCBI lineage: Eukaryota > Metazoa > Chordata > Mammalia > Primates > Pitheciidae > Cacajao > Cacajao melanocephalus. The sequence goes on from CAUYLG010016973.1 coordinate 82,929, forward strand.
CAGGTCTCTCCTTGGTAAAATGAAGAGGATGATACCTACCCCACAGTAGTATAAATAAAATAAAGTTATAACTGTGAAGATGGTAGCTCATTTTAGGTTCTCAATAAATGGCAAGATTTATTTTTTATATCTTCAGCCTTAACCCGTTTTGCTTCTTGGTTCCCACAAAGTTTTGCTGTTTCTCTAGAATAGAGGTCCTCCTTACTAAGGTATTAGAGGGTGATCTATACACCAGATTCACTTGGGGTAATTTTCCAAATGATATCTCCACATCCCTTTCTAAAAACACTTCTGTAGCATACCATCACTGTTACTGATGGAAGCATGTTTTCTTTCTCAGGAGCTATCAGACACAAATGGGGCTGAGACATACTTCTCTAGAACACACTTTTACAAGCCTTGCTCTTTACTTTCACAGTCATAAGTCTAGCTGGGACCAAAAAATTCTCATCCTGAAACTATTATAACAGATTTCTAGTTGACCTCCCTATTTAGAGGTTATCCCCGTCAGTCCATCCTATATATAACAGCAAGAATCATCTTGCAAACTCCAGAAAGACAGAGTGAATTTCTGATAAAATGGGCACGTCAGTAGTCACCAAGGGAAGAGCAGGCCCCATCTCCTACACCGACACTCTGCACTGCTTCGCCTACTTCTGCCTTTGACTGTGTTATTGCTTTTAACTGGAGGGGTCCTTCTCTCCCTAGCCTCTCCCTCTCCCCATGCAGTTTAAGAATTTCTACATATCATTCAAGACAAACTCAAGTGCAGCTAACTGCTCCTCTGCTCCTCTGTGACACCAATGTATCTAGTACACCTCTCTTTGCACATTCTTCATATTCTGTTACAAGTTATTAACTCATGAGTCTTCTGTATTAGATTGTGAATTCTTTAAAGGAAGAGACTGTGTCTTAATCATTCAGGTTTCTTCTCATAAAGTAGATGCTCACTAAATTTTTATTGAACTGCACTAAATTGAACTGAGAGGATACCCTGTTCATGCACCATTAAATCATTTACCTTGCCATACTACCTGCTAGGATGTGTGCACTGTTCACATGTGTGTCTGCATGGCAGTCATTGCTGGGGTTTTCTCATCACTTTTACACTTTTTCCTTGGGTCCTTTCTTTTCTAACAGAGATTATACAAAAAAGAAGAGTTCTGCATTTATTGGCCCATTTTATTTCAAAATCTAAGGAGGCTGGGTAAACCCTCCAGCCAACACAGGGATTCAGGGAAAAAAAAGGCTTTTGTTAAAGCATCTTGCCACTTCCTACTCATTAAATCCAAACTTCCTCAGGTGGACTGCAAGATAGTACACCAACTTGATTGAACCTCTACCCAATCTAGCTGTCTGGACTAGCCCAGAATGCATAATTGCTTTTCTTTGTGATTGTGCTGTGAACAGAACAGGATTCTGTTCCTGCATGTTTCCCTCCCTAGCGAGAACAGTGCTGCAGGCTCAGACCTCTCTGGAATATCCATCGCTGTATGAAGGAGGTGTTGCCTCTTGAGGCCCCAGGACTTGTTGGCTTGTCCTTGATTCAATGTTCATCTATTTATTCATCAAACATTTATTGATGCTTTTCCTTATGTCAACTGCTAAGGTAAGTCCTAGGGAGATAAAGACGCATAACAAAAAAAAAATGTCTGGCTCACAGAGAAGTTACTTAGGATGGGGAGAAGACAGAACGTAAACAAATGACAGTATAATAATGCAAATGGAAAGCAGGTCCATAAGTACAATGCTGGAGGGGCCCGTGGAAGCAGAAAAAGAGAAACTGATGTTGTTTTCCACTTAGTAGCTGTGCAGAGAACCTGAAACCACCCAACACAGATATCCTGCTCAGGCTGCAAATATCCCTTATGAGTTTGAAAATGCTCTTTGAGAAGACTGCTAGCCCTGTTACATAAATCACTGTTGTGGTTACATGATTGACACTACAAGCTTAAATTTCCCCTCTGAAGAGCCATTGTCCTAATAGAAGATCATTGCTGTCTCATTACAGTATCTTGAACTGTCTGCTCTCCAGCATAGGCAACTCCCTGACTTCAAACAACTACAAGATACACTATTTAAGTCAGAAGGAAATATGGATGAGGAATACTCAAGAAGAACCTTCAATAAAACGCTGTTCCAGCTCTAACTCTAGAACTGTGCTGCCCAGCATATTAAACACTAGCCACAGGTAGCTATTTAAATTTAAATTACTTAAAATTAAATAAAATTAAAATTCCAGTTCTGCAGTGGCACCAACTACATTTCAAGAGCTCATTAACACACATGGCTAGTGGCTACCATGCAGTACAGATACTGAACATTTTCACCACCCTAGAACGTTCTATTGCACAGTGCTGCTTTAGGAAATTATCTGAACTATTTATTCACCAGTTTATCTTATGATTTTGTGAACTGTTTACTTTTTCAAAAACTCAATTCTGCTTGGGAGACAACAATCAAAAGCAAAAGTTAACTATTTTTGAAGGGCGCACAGTCTAGTGGGGAAGGCAATATTTTAAAAAGGATAAAACACTGGGCAAATGTGCTGTGGGTGGTATGAAGGCACAGACACAAAGCAGTCTAACTTTGACTTAAAAAGTAAGAGAAGATCTCAAAGCAGAGGGGACAGTTGATGTGATTTTTATAGGACGTGTAGCGACTTTCCTAATTTACAAAGTGGAAAGGGCACTGGAAATGGTGAGAACAGCCTATGCAGAGTCACTGAGGGAGAAGAGCTTAGTGCACACGCAGAACTGTAAATCCCTCCGTATTCTTGGAGAATACTGTAAACTTTTGAGAAGTTGGTGAGAGCAGGCTGACAAAGCAGCAGACATGCGTATTGGGTGAGCAGGTGGAAGGAAGAAGGGTTACAAATTGTAACACAGTAGTTAGAGCACTGAAGTTTTACAAAACGGGGTTTATGCTCAGAATTATCCACAGCTAGCTTTATTATCGTAATTTTAAACATCTCTTTGAAGCCCATTTTTTCTCATCTATAAAATGGTATTAATAATACCGCCAACCTTTTATGATTGTTTTGTGGATTAAATGAGACAACATGCTTGTCACAGTGCATGGGACATATCAAACATCAAAAATCAAGTCATGGTCATTTATTCTATCAGAAATGAGGGGTTATAAAAAGATTTGAGGAGTAAAATAAAATGACTGTTTTATACACAGAAGACACAACGCAATTACTAATGTTAATAAAAATAATCAAAATAATAGCTAATATTTACTGAGTACTACATATTGGGCATGATTTCAAGCATGTGAAATAAGCTAATTCATTTAGTCTGCTCAAAAACCCAACCATTATTAGCTTTCCTTTACAGATGGGAAAATGAAGGTATAAAGAAATTAAATGATTTGTTACAGTACTAATAATTGACAGCAGTGGGATTCCAATCCAGACATCTGGCTCTTGAATCTATACCCTTAGCTCTCAGGCTGTTCTGTCTTTCTTAGAAATTCTCTGACAAAATCCTGCCTAATATTATATTGAATTACTTCACCCCACAGCATGACATCAGACTCACTTATTTGAGTACACATCTTCAAAACAAGTTTCTCGCGTCATGAAAGCCAGTAAGCCAGTATGAGTGCTCTAGAAATAGGCCACAGAAGGCCATCAAAATAAAAACAGCTAGTTGTTTCATAAACTGAGTATCCTTTGAAGAGTAGGTTCGGAAGACTCCTTGAACAACCGAGACCTGACTACAATTCCAGGGCATTCTCAACCACAGTCATAATAACCTCTCACTTCGTGTTAGGTCCTTATAAATGTCAGCTTCCTCTTAGGAAAATGTGGATAATACCTGCCTCATAGCATTGCAGCATTGCAAAAAATATTAAATAAGAGTGTATGGGAAGGATTTTTTTTTTTTTTTTTTTTTTTTTTGTTGACAGAGTCTTGCTTTGTCACCCAGGCTGGAGTGCAGTGGCATGATCTCTGCTCACTGCAACCTCCACCTCCTGAGTTCAGGTGATTCTCCTGCCTCAGCCTCCAGAGTAGCTGGGACTATAGGTGCGTATTACCACCATGCCTGGCTAACTTCTGTATTTTTAGCAGAGAAGTGGTTTTCTCATGTTGGCCAGAGGCTGGTCTTGAACTCCTGGCCTCAGGTCATCCATCTACCCTGGCCTCCCAAAGTGCTGGGATTATAGGCATAAGCCACTGCGCCTACAGGAAAGATTTCTACAGTGTGTTCATTGGGAAGTAGCTTTTGCTGCTCTGATTTTGGTTCTTTTACTTAAAGCATCATCTTCCAATACGAGGTTTCTGGAACCCTGGAAAACATTTCATAGGGCTACCTTGAACTCTTACATACCTTAAGGATGGAGAGGAAGGTATCATAAAAACAAACTTCTTCAAAACAAATACAACCCAGTGTATGACCTTAACTCTAACTCTTCTTATTTAAAGCTTTCTCTGATTTAGGATCCAACAATACTTTGCAGTGTGTTCCTGTGTTTACTCAAATCTGGGACCAGGTGAGCCTGACACATCGATGCTGTCACTGACTGACCTCACTAACTGTTTCATCTCTCAGCGACGTTCTTTCACATGTCTTTTCTTCCAACATTGTCCTTTTGTTTGATGTTCCTCCTCACATGTCTACTTTAATGAGTGAGATAATATAATTATCATTCAAATTTGTTTCTGTCCTTTAGTGCCCAGATTCTCCTTGCAGAGCCATGGCTAGGACAACCACGCGATCCCCAGCATAAGACACTGGCTGGAGTCAGCCTTGCTGATGGGCCTACATTCCTCTCAGCTGACAATGGCAAGTAATAATAGTGGAAGGTAATATTCTTAAGCCACCAAAAGCAAATCCTCTTTTATTGGTCCTCCACATTTGATAGGATCAGAAATTCAGATCCAAGGCATCAGCCAGGAAGTCAACGGAATCAAAGTCTACGAAGTGTCAGAATTTGGGAAGAGATGGGTTCAGATGGTGGATGTACAGTTACCAAGCTCTGAGTGGAATAAAATTCTGGAGAGATTCAGCAGGATGGTGGCTGGTAAGAGAATCGGAAAGTTGAATGTTGCTTTGGCACTTGATTAAAAGCAGACTGTTGGGAGCTGAGTTGTCATGGGAATCTCAGTGGACTAGAAAGCTCACTGTGAGTTTGAGGCCTGGAATTACCAGCTATGTGACCTTGAGCAGATCACTTAACCTGTTTTATTCTCTCTTGTTTCTTCATCTCCAAAATGCAGATAATGGTGGAAAATAATAAAAACCGCAAAGAGATTTTCTTTTTTAACTGAAGAAATATATAGAAGTTTATATTTTTAGACTGCCTTTGAATTTGTGAACTATTCTCACATAAAGAGTTTATGCGAAAGTGCTTGGCAAGGCGGTGGCTCATAAATGTTGATTAAAACATCTTCAAACCAGTATTTCAGTACCATATTCTAATGGCCATTTTTAAGGGACAAAGAGGTTAAATATCTTGACCAAGGTTATGCTGCTGTTAAGTTCACCCAGGCAGTATGGCTCCAGAGCCAGTGTTCCTTCCCATTACCGTGCGCATCCTCCAAGGATGAGGGTCCTCACAGTCACAGTGGCTTATCTGCGTTTGAAAGGCAAAGGCATCGGGTTGGTTTCTGAGAGGGTGATGACAGCTACTCAGAGTCCTCACCTGACACCAGGACAAAGGAGTAATTGTGGCACTTTCTGATACCACTTCCTTTCTCCTACTTTTGAGCTGTCACACATGCCTTTTTCTACACTTAAATTTACAATATCTTCCCTCTTCCGTGCCAAGCCGAATCTTTCCCTTCCTTTAAAATTCTCAGCTGAATCCTCAGGGGCACGGGGAGTGGGAATTGAAATGTTTTCATCAGCATTTCGAGGATATTTTTAAAAAGCCTACAAAACCAACCCTGCCCCCCCTCCAAAAAAAAACCCTGTTTATTTTATTGGCACAGACCTGTGGTTCTACCCTGAGGGCTCACCAAATAAAAACAGAAGTCCAGAGATGTATAGTATCAAGAAGGAGGCATCTGTGACTTTAGATGGTTTAAAAGGGTATCTTACTTGATAGCAGCCAATAAAGCAAGAGAAAGTGCCAGATCAGATAAGAAGAAAGAACATCTCTGGCCAGAATTAAATAGGCTATTTTGGGATATGTCAGAAGGAGTAAAGCTAGATTGGAAATGACTACAAAGGTGATTAAATAGGTGAGAACAAAGAGAACACTTCCTGAGTTCTGGCTAAGTCTTAATCACCTTTTAATTGTACTTCATAATTAGCCAAGTCACAAATGCTATGGGTTGGATTAAATCGTCTTTCTTAAGGCAGAAACTGCTACGATATTTTGCTAGGGGAAGTGTTGGGGGCTGGGGAATGGAGGGAGTGCTGACACCCTTTCAATTTGTACAGTGATTTAAGAATCCAGGGTTTATAAGCATATTCATTCATAAAGCACATGTTAAAAGATACTGTTATTCTATTTTTGCTTTTATTTCCTTTTCCAAAGGAAATGAAAAACAGCAATGGAAATTTTTCCAGAGCAAAAAAAATCTCAACAAACAGTGAAGCAAACAGACACTGGAAATTGCTTATGAAGCTCCTGGAGATAATGGATATATGACGTCACAGTTGTCCTACAACATCTTGAATAACAAATGGTACAAAGCAAGGAAATGCTGAAGTTTCATCTCAGTCAGTGATTCCACACTAAATATTCTTAATTAGTATCAAAAAAAGCATGGAAAACAGGTTAATTACTTATAGAAATAAAACAATAAAATCACCTGTAACAAGCATGCATATAGCATATCAATACACAGTTTCTGTGGGAAAAGCAAATCCTCCCCAAATTAGAGTTAAGGAAGACTCTGAGAGAAAAATAAGACTCTTGAGTAACTAGTTGCTTACACCTTTATTCATTTCTTGAACATTTGTTTAGCACCTGTTATGTGTAAGATTCTTTGTTCTTTGATAGGACTGCAAAAAAACATCAAAGCACACAATCTGCCTTCAGAAGGCTTGCAATATAGGGAGAAAAACTCTCCCTTGTTTACATATCTCTATGTGACTTCATCTGGTTTATGACTTTAAATATGCTCTACATGCAGACTAATTTCTGATTGGTATTTTTAGCCTGACCTCTACTATGAGCACAGAACCCATGTACCACCTACGCCTAAGAAGGCCCACAGGTTGTCTACACAAAAGATGTCTAAGAGAGCTTGGCTTTCTAAATAACTGTATCCAAATCAGAGCCAGCCATTTCCCCCATTCCTTCTTCAGTTCTTCAATCTCTACTGTGGTTCAAGTTCATCTGTAGAAATAGTTGATGTGGAAGAGAAAGAACTGATAAATAGGCCCAAGAGGACCCCACACTTCTTGTAATGTTCTGTGGTCCTGAAACCCTTAATAATTGTTTTCTTTGAACTTGTGTTTTATAAGACAGGTTTGATGGGACAATGGAGTGGATGTTTGAAGAGGAGACACACAGATCAAAAGTAAATCTTGATATTTTAGTACCTTTAATGGCATCTCCCCCTGATTGTTTAACAAAAGGCTTTCTATTTTAATTTTAATTTTTTTGTACTGGGCCCCTGTGATGGTTAATATTGAGTGTCAACTTGATTGGATTGAAGGATGCAAAATACTGATCCTGAGTGTGTCTGTGAAGGTGTTGCCAAAGGCGATTAACATTTGAGTCAGCAGACCCACCCTCAATCTGGATGAGCACCGTCTAATCAGTTGCCAGTGCAGCTAGGATAAAAGCAGGCAAAGGAATGTGGAAGGACCATGCTGGCTAAGTCTTCTGACCTCCATCTTTCTCCCATGCTGGATGCTTTCTGCCCTTGAACATCAGATTCCAAGTTCTTCAGCTTTTGTACTCTTGGACTTACACCAGTGATTTGCTAGGGGCTCTTGGGCCTTCAGCCACAGACTGAACACTGTACTGTCGGCTTCCTTATTTTTGAGGTTTGGGGGCTAAGACCAGCTTAGTCAGACTGGCTCCTCAGCTTGCAGACGGCCTATTCTGAGACTTCACCTTGTGATCATTTGAGTCAATTCTCCTAATAAACTCCTCTTCCTATATACATCTATCCTATTAATTCTGTCCTTTCAGAGAGCCCTGACTAACACAGTCCCCAATTTAGTCAGCTTGAGCTGCCATAACAAAATACCATAGACTGGGTGGCTTAAATAACAGACATTTATTTCTATAGTCCTGGAGACTGGAAGTCCAAGATCAGGTGCCAGCATGGTCGGGTTTTGGTGAGGGCTCTCCTCCTGGCTTGCAGAGGGCTGCCTTCTTGCTGTCCTCACAGAGGAGACAAAGAAAGCTCTGGTGTTGGCTGGTGTTGCTTCCTCTTGTTATGAAACCATGAATTTTATCACGAAGCTCCACTCTCAAGACCTCATCTAATTCTTATTACCTCTCAAAGGCCTCACCACCTACTAATATCACATTGGGAGTGAATGTGACATATGAATTCTGGAGGGATGCAAACATTGAATCTATAACAGCTCTATATACTGAGTAGCTGATCCTGTATATGAACATTGTGCAAATGAGATGTAGGTGAAGTGATCCTTACACTGTCTGCACTCTATGCTCGGAATACGAACCTACTGCATTTCTGTGTTCCTTGCTTTCTGCTGTGTGTTTTAAGTTGATTTGAGTATCAGCATTGGTCTTTCTCTTCCAGGACCTCTGGTATAGCTTGGCTGGTAGTGGACTTGGAGGATACCATTACCTAAGGGCTTTTCTCCACAGGACAGCTCCTGCCTGCTGGACAGGTCCTCTCTTGACTGTCTGTATTCTCCAGAGGAGCAGGTGATGATGCTTAAATGTTTCCTTATTCTTTCAAAATAATGGGTTATATTTACACCATGTAGTAATTAACAAAGAGTCTTTTTGACAATCCATGAAACGATTGAAAAAGAAAATGATATACAGTAAATGTCTTCTAGCAGCCTTATGGTTTGAAAACTAGGGCTTGCTCTGTTCCATAGGATTCAGCTATTTCATTTAATTTCTCTATTGACAAAGCTGCTGAAGATTTTGCATGTTAAATTTCACAACTTTCCAATGACATTTCAAAACTCTCACTCCCCAAAAGCAGACGTGTTTTTTAAATCCCAAGAGTACTCTTTGAAGAAAATCTCTTCCCCCTCACAGTGCTTGTTAGAACAATGCAGTATAATATATTTTCTAAAGCACAACTAATTGAAGCACTTTGTCTTTCTTAGTTTTCTGCATCTCAAAATACCTATTGTGTATGTAATTTTATAGATCAGATATACCTTTATGTATCTGGGAATTTCCTCATTTCCTAATTTTTAAAAAATGTCTAGGAAAGCTGCATATATTTAGGGACATAGCATCTCAGAAAAACCACAGAGATCATAACGAGGTTTGCTTTGGTATAAAATGGCAACGAGGAAGAAGTGAAGAATTACTCTAGTCTTCACTTAAAAAAATAGGCGTTACAGGTTGCCACTTCACATAATGTCTTAATATTCTCCCATTTAATTATGTAAATCATCAAAGAGGACTGCTGTTTATGGTAATTTGCACGTGTGGTGGTCTGCTTCCCAAGGTAAGCTAATTTAAATCAAATTATGACTAAAGGAGATTTACCACTTGTTGATTTAGACAATCATTTATAACTCTACCAAATGGCTAGTGAAGACTGCAGAATTTCAAAAGTGAGGTGAAACAGTAGTGATCCTGCTGTGAAAGGAATAGGCTGAAATGCTCTGGAGGGACTTAGTATTCCCATTGATGTCAGCAAGAACTGAAAGCAGCCTTTTTTGTGAGGGAAGTGATTAGTGAATACCGTTGACCCTCACTACCTCTACATTCAAGTCTTCCTTTGCACATGAAGTTAAAGGCTGTTCTCCCTAACTAATTTACCACTCTCTTTTGATACGAATCCAACACTCTTCAGAATCTGCCTGCATTCTGGTTGCAAAGTTGTACTAAGTATTAAATGTAATTGAGAAAAGACCATTGTAAACTGCTCAAGTGTTTGAATGTCCCCAGCTCTTTTCTTTTTCTTTTTTTGTGAACTATTAGAGATAGTCCATTTCAGTTTGAGAAACTAAGCATGTGCAAATTCATTCTTTGTTTTATGGGCACATTTATTACAGAGCAAATGCCCTCTTTAGCTAATGAAACTGGCTATGTGGGCTATGATAGACCAAAAAAGCTACCCAAGTCCTGAGGGAGCCTAGTCCTCCTAAATGCAGTCAATGTACCCGTGATAAGTGCTACAGATTGGCTTTGGCAACCAGGAGGATGAAGACAGCAAACTGATTAAGAGAGTAGGTTTAAGAACCAGGCAGAGTGGGGTCCAAATATTTATCCTGCCTCTCACTTGCTAACAGACATTAAGAAATATGCTCAACTTCTCTGAATTTCAGTGTCCTTATGACAAGATAGCATCAATTATACCCTCTCCATAAGATATATATAATAACAAGCCAATGCAGATAAAGCACAAAGCTTTACATAAATGTTCATCTTCAAAACAGAAGCTATGAATAACAATGACAACAATGTTAATAATGCAGTGTTATGCATGGAAATGGACAACTTCTAACATATTTATGAGTGAAGAGTTAAGATAGCCTTTTCCCTTCTGCATGAGAATTTGACCTTCATTTAAATTTCATGCTAGGTTTACTTGTTAAGGCTGGCTATGCTGCTAACCAATGTTGTTTATGGTAACACAAATCTCATGATTAATACTGGAAGGCCTACGCATAAGCTATATATATTTTGGTAGGAAGTCACACTTGGGGTCTCCCTGAATGTGGTGAATTTGTAACTGACATATCCTTTGTGAAGACCTTGGAAATTATGCCTAGGTGGCTGTCATCCCAAGAGATACTCGCTCTTGTGGAAATCAGGCTTTTAGATACTTGCCCAACGTGAATCTCATCTCCTTGCATCTGGGCTATGCTGCACAGAATTCCCGGAAAAACTCCCACAGAAGAGAAACACCTCGGATTGTCCTGCTGGCACATTTGGTTTCCCATCAAGGTCCTTAAGTAAATGTGATGTTGAGTATCTCCTAGGGTAATATTGTGAGTCTGCTTGTTTAGCTGAGCCCAAGAACCCTCTGTGGACATTGCAGAATATTTCAATTTAATTTTATGGTGACCAATGCATAAGCTTGAAAGATAAGATTGTGATGATGTTAGAATAATGTAGGTTCTAGGTTTTACTGCAAATGCTTATGAAATACCAGAATTTTCCAATGCCCATGTGTTTTCCTACTTCCCAGAGAGAGACATTCCTGCTATCGACAATTCTTCGGGACTGGCGAGGCCATTTGTGGAGGATGAGGACTTCTTGATTAGCATCAGTTCAGAAATGCAGTATTCTTAATGTGCCACATGCAGATGCCTGATCATGACTAAATAACATCCCTAGAGACATATGTTGTGGCTATCTGAATGGCCAATGGCAACCGGGGATGTCCCTTATTTTCATTGGAAGCCTTTGTTTCCCTGGTGACAGCCCTTCTTAACTGGAGTTTCTGCAGAGAATTAGCCTGAATTCTCCAAAGCATCTGTATTACATTCCTGCTATTGCCATAAAAAATTATCACAAAGTTAGTGGCTAAAACCAATAAGATTTATTATTTTCCACCTCTGGAAGTCAGAAGTTGAAAATTTAGCCCAGAAATTTCACAGGGCTAACTCAAGATGTCAGCAGGGCTGTGTCCCCTTTGGAGGTTCTGGGGGATAGAGGGAATTCATTTCCTTCCTCTTTGCAGTTTCTGGAAGCTGTTTGTATTCCCCAGCTTCTGGTAATCTTTCACCTTCCTCCGTCTTCAAAGCCAGCAGCATAGCATATTCACATCTGCCCCTGCCTATGACCCTGACCTTCCTGTCTCCTTCTTTGATTTTAGAAACACATGTGATTAGAATGAGCTCACCCAGGTAATCTAGGATCATCTCCCCATCTCAGGATCCTCAATTTAATCACATCTGCAAAGTCCCTTTTGCCATATACAGTAACAAATTCACCGTTCCAGAGATTAGAAAGTGAATATCTTTGGGTGAGGAGGCCCTTATTCTGGCATCCTTTGTTTACAGTTAATTTTTCTTTTGTGCAACTAGAATGGTACTAGTTATGTGTCATCTTCAGAAGAACTGGGAAAACCGTCATTCAGATCGTTGTCTGTGCCCTCTGTTTCAGATGAGGAACTTCAGCTGTGAACGAGCGCTTGGTGGAAATAGTGAGAACAGCACCTTAAATAAATAGGTAATGAGATGCTTCTGGGACAGTAGTTTTACAGTTTTTAAAAAATTGGATAGAGAAGGACGGCAAAGGAGGTGGGGGTGAGAATTAAGTATGAGCCCAGGGAGGCATATGGTGGTGATTTTAAGATGCATTTTGAGGAGTAAATATATCTATGAAGAGAGGGTTATTGAGTGAACAGAGGAGGGAAAGTGTAAATATGAATAGCTGGTGGTTCCAATTTCATTTTTTCTAAAAATGTACCAACTATCAAAGTTGCCTTTCTTTCTTTCCGAAAAATCTAGCCTTTATTCTAATGACCCTTGCATACTCCAGTGGAGACTCCCACAAGAAACATTCTGCAAAAAATGCTTTTGTGTAGAAACCATACAATTGCTAGTTTCACTCCTTACCAAAAAAAAAAAAAAATCAATAGTTGTTTCTGTCCTTAAATTTCATCTTGGGCCTCTTTGTGAAATGTGCAGTTCAATTTAGTGTTGATAGGTCATTCCAGTCAGTGCGAGTTTATTGCAATTCAGTATTAATTTCCAGCCAACTGGAAACCACAGTACTCCAGTTAGACAGAGTCACCTCTCCTTGGTCTGCTTGGCATGGTCTTTTAACTAGTAATAGGAGCCACTGTCTGAGGGATGGATCCTTGGAACTATCACATAAGCTCCAGCAGGAAGGCTGGAAGACTCATTACTATCAGGACTTATTTAGAGCTGCGTGAAGCCCTTGGTATAAACTTTAGGCTACCTGACCTAGCATGCAGGATGTTTTCCATCCCAGGAAAAAATTCCACAGTGGTATACCGGAGGCCGGGCTTTGGCCATAGCTCTGCAGTATCCAGTGTGTATGGACCAAAGAGCAGTTCAGAAAGCAGAGGAAAGCAGGCTGGCTGTGTGGGTTACTGATGACTTACTGGGGGGAAGCTATGAAGAACTACTGTCTGGTAGAGGACTTGGAGTATCTCACAACTTAAGAGGAAATATCCTCAAAAGAGAAGACAGAAGCTGGGCGTGGTGGCTCATGCCTGTAATCCCAGCACTTTGGAAGGCCAAGGTGGGCAAATCACTTGAGGTCAGGACTTTGAGACCAGCCTGGCCAACATGGTAAAATCCCGTCTCTACTAAAAGCACAAAAATTAGTCGGGAATGGTGGTGGGTGCCTGTAATACCAGCTACTTGGGAGGCTGAGGCAGGAGAATCACTTGAATCCTGGAAGCAGAGGTTGCAGTGAGCCAAGATTGCGCCTGGGCGACAGAGCGAGACTTCGCCTCAAAAAAAAAATGAATAAATAAAATGAGAGAAGGCAGAGAAAAGAAGTTAACTCATTAGACTCTGGTAAAATGAAAAAGCAATGGCCAAATGTAGGAAGGAAAGCTCAGACTGGAGGCAAGAATATTCTTGGAAATAATGAGAATTGGGCAACTTTAGAATTTGAGCTGCATGTGCACTTTCACAAACTCTTGACTCTGCTTCTGAGTTATATCCTCCTGCTTCTCGGTTATTAATTGTAAATGGGAGACAAACTTGCAGACAATACGAAAAATAGAAGAAAAACTTGCTCTAGTAGGGAAGAGAGATTCCAAATCTAGTAAACATATATATATATATATATATATATATATATATATATATATATAACAAACTGATATAAATGCTATGAAGAAAGGAGATGCTGAAAGAATCACAGAAGGCTATCACCTACTAATGTCTTCACAAAAGACCTTTCTTAGGAATAGATATTTAAGCTAAAATTAGGAAGAACAGCCCTGCAAAGATTTAGAGCTTGATGGAATTACATTTGCAAATGTCTTGAGGCAAGAAACAGCCTGTCCTGTTTGAAGAACTGAAGAAAAAAAAAAACCCAGTGAGGCTGGTTCAAGGTGAGCAATTGAGATGGGGCTGGAAGGGCATATGAGGTGGATTACTTCTAGGCAAATACTCCCTCCTTCCTACCCAATGTAATGAAATGAATATATTTGGCCACTTCACTGCTGTTGGACTCAGCCATGTGACTTGTTTTCGTTTCATGGTGGCTGAGTACACACTTCAAACCCTTTAATTTGGGCTCAGCAATTTCTTTAGTTAGGGGTACTTAAGCAAATCTAATGCAAGAGAGGTTAAAATGTGCTTCCACAGTTGGGCTCACTCTATTGCTCTTCTGCTACTGTGGTGAAAGACCATGTACTAGATTGTCCACTGATAACAGAGGATGAGGGATGTGTAGCAGATATGGATCCAACATGCGGCTTGAAGTCAAGTCCAGCTAAGCCCCACCTAGATCAGCCCTCTCCAGTTGATTTCCAGGTTCTTAAATAAGATTAAATAATTATCACTTTAAGCCACTGAGTTTTGAGGGAGTTTGTTAGTCAGTATTACTATGTGAATAGCTAACAGAGAGGGTATATAAACATCATCTAAAAGAGCTGTGAAAAAGCAATTGAAGTGTTTTAAGTAGGGAGCGATAGAAAATGAATGATGTTTATTGAAGCTCACTCTGGCTGCTGGGAGAGACCATGAGGAGGAAACAGTTGGAAGAGTCCTTTTGGATAGAAAGGTAGCAAGGAGTAAAATGGAAACGAATATATTTGAAATAAATCTTGGAGGCAGAACCAATAATGCTTACTAATGAGTTACATACATAGAGACAGGAGAGTGAAGAACTAAAGGATGACTCCCAAATTTCCAGCCTAAACAACTGGATGGAGAGTTAAGACACTTTGGGTTTTCCATGTTACTATTTTTTTTTCTAAGATAATAATTTAAATGGTTATACAGTGAGTTGGCAGAGGGTAAGTTATTTATTCGTTACTTTATATTGATGGTTTGCATTGAAAGCTGATTAGCATCCAGCTTTATTCTTTTACCATAACCTCAACAATTAACTTCTAAGTACACTAAAATTTTGTGTATTTTAGATGTCTTTTTTAGGGGGTGAGTGAGTAGATTCCTAGAAATGGAATAAGTGGGTCAATGCATTTCAGTGATGTCTTTTTTTTTTTTTTCTCCAGAGTTCATTTCTCTTCTAGGCAGAAAGTAGAATATGAAATGTGAAGGAAACGCCTTCACAAAGAACACATTTTGCTTTGGTGAAATGTCACAGTCTCCTTAAAGGCACCTCCTAATTACAGCAATAGCCAACCTTTACATGATGTTTTATATGTGCCAGGCACTATTCTAGGCACTTTATATATGCGTTAAGTAATCTAGTCTTACAGCAGTTCTGTAAAGTAGCGACTAATACCATTCCCATTTTACATACCAGAAAACTGAGGGAGAGCTTCTAAGTTACTTCTGAGAACATAAAACGGTTGTATAGAAGTCACTGTGTCTGTGGTACAGATGATGCTAAAACATTTGTTTCATGCATTTGTTCACCACTGGTACCTTATTTGGACCCGCAGGAAAAAAAAAACACTACTTACTTTTGCACCAAATAAAACTTATGCTTACTAAAATGGTAGATTTGCATCTGATGAGTTTTGTACCAAAAAATCATTGTGTTTCTCCTAAGCAAATGGCAGATTTGTATTGGTCACATTAATCTGGAGCCAAATATCTAGCCCATTGGTGGTGAGTGTCTACATCTTTATGCCATTCGTGTTTATCTTCCTTCCTGCAGTCCCAGTATGCCTCCCACTTATCTCCTTTTCTCTTGTACATTTACTTTTAATTTATACAGTCGTAGATTTTATATATCCTTGAAAGCTTCCTGACAATAAGAGATCTAAATAAGTAAGTACAGGAGTCTCCCCCTTATTCACAAGGGAAATGTCCCAAAACCCCCAGTGGATGTTTGACCCCAAAATAGACTGTTTTTTTTTTTTTTCTTAATCTGATAGCCAGACAGCTACTAAGCGACTAACAGGTGGAAGTGCCTACAGTGTGAATACACTGAACGACGGGAGGATTCAAGTCCTGGGCGGGACAGAGCTGGACAGCACAGGATTTCATGACACTACCCAGAAGGGCACAAGATGTAAATGTTAGTAATTGTTTATTTCTGAGATTTTCCGTTTCATATTTTTGGACTGTGGCCGACTATGAGTAACTGAAACTGCAGAAAGTGAAACCACAGGTATGGGAGGGACTACTGCAAACAGACTCAGGCAGTATCAATATAAAATCAACCCAGACTGTGTATACAACTTCCCCAGGATAAATTTTATAGGTATATATTCATTGATTGATTGCTCTTAACAACATTCGCTACCAGTTTCAATTTTTTAAGGTGGTCCATATTCTATGGATGTGATCAGGAAATGGTTCCTGAAGCTCCCCATCCGCACTCCTTTTCCACCTAACCCCAGAGAGCCCTAGGACAACTACCAAATAATAAAAATAATAATCCTTAAAATATTAATATAATTTTTGGATAATAGTAATAACGGCATTTATTAAGTGCTTACTACTATTCTAAGTATTAGAACTTAGGCACTATTCTAAGTACTTCATAAAAAAAGTATTTAATTCTTTCAGAACAACACTATGAGGATGCTACTATCATTATGCACAGGTTACAGATGAAGAAACAGGTTTCAGGGGGTCAAGTGACTTCTTAATGCTCTTCTCAATGCTGCAGAGCTAGTAAGTAGCAGACCTGAATTTTGAACTAGGTTTGTTTAGCACATGAATCTGTGTTATTAACCACACAATAATTTCTCATATTCCTGGAATAATGAGATCCCAACTTTATCTAAAATTATTTCTGATTTTTCTTTTTAACATTGCCTGTCCTGATTTAACTGTTACCTGAACTAATTAGTCAGTCACATAGTCAGAAGAAAGAAATGAACATTTACTGAATCTCTCTTTTATACTAGGTATGGGACTACGCACTTCCAACCTCGTTCATTTAATCCTCACAACAATTTCATGAGGTCGATATTATCGTTCATATTTTAAACTTGAACATGTTGGGACTCAAAAGGTTTACGGCACTAATACAAGGTCACAAAACTAGTAATGATAAAATCTAGGATTGAATCTGAGTTCCTCCAAATTCATGTTCTATTTCCATTTGTCCCACTAGTAGACTATAAGCATGACCTTGGGAAAATCACAAGTTTAATGCACCTCAACCTTAATATCAGTAAAATGGAATAACAAGGCTTGCCTTAAATTTTCTTGACCAAGTGCTAGAGATGAGCACATATGATTATCAGATAGGGATATGCTTTGGAAATTACTGCCCACTGTCATTTCTGGGTTACTCTTCACAAAGGATTTTTAGTGTCCTCGAAGATGACTTACCTCTGGGGATGTGGCCACATCTATAAGCTGACTTTGAGTTATTCTGATAAGGGGAAGCTACTGGGAGCATGATGGAGCCACACAGGCAGCAGGGCCCCGTGGGCAGCAAAGCACAAGGATGGGCTGCCTCAGCGTGGGCCAACATCCACAACGGCAGTGTTTGCAGGGCAGTGTCATTGCCACTGCTTCCTTCATTGCTATCCCTTACCCCTGTTGCATTTGCAAATAAACAAAAACACAGATAAATGTTCTTGCCTCTGTGTCTAAGCCCAACTGGCCTGTAGGGTATTTAATTCTGGCTAAAACAACCCATTCTAGCCTCTGTGCTTATGAGGTGGCTATAAGAACGTCCCTAGCAGACCTACTGGTGAAAGGGGAAATGACCAAGGCCCCCAGCTACTGCCCTCCAAAACCTGCACCAAGTGTTCCTAGAGGTCATGCTTTCCACAGGCAACTGCCAGCCAATGCCTGAGCAGACAGGAAGACAGGTCCATGCCTAAGAGACACAAATTCTGCTAACAGCCAACTTTGGCTCCAGGACTCCCCGATGGTCTTGTCGAACTTTCATTAGACTGCACGCTCATTTAGGACCTTTCCCCTCTCCTTCCCTGAAGTCAATCTTGGATTCAGGTCTGACATTTCTCCCAGAATCCCCCTCTATCTCCACATTTTAGCTCACGAGCATTCTCTTAACTCAATGCTCACACATTTAATCCCATATTGGTGTCTGCTTTGTGAAGACCTGGGCAAGCAAATACAGCTTATGATGTTTCCTTCTGCTTCACTTTCATTTAATTCCACCCTTCAGACCTTCCCCGTGGTGCAATAATTGATTCCTCTAAGTCCCTATCCCCAGTTAGAAGCTTTTTCTGTTATCTCTTATCTTCACCTTTTTGAGGATATATTAGTTATTTTACCTTAAATTATGGCTATCGGTGTAGATATTTTATCTCTTCTACCAGATGTTGAGCCCCTTGAACCAAATGGCATGAAAATGTATTGATATATTATATCACACTATGCCAGGCATTGTACTATGGTTTTACATATGTTACACATATATTTAATCTTTGTAAACACTCTGTGAGGTATGCATTATCAGATCTATTTTACAGAGAAGAAAATTAAAGCCCAGAGAAATTAAATGACTTGCCCAATGCTGCACAGCTAGTTAGTGGTAGAACTTATTTTGAATTTAGGCTTTTGGACTAAATCCTGTGCTTAAATTATTATCCAATCCCTGTCAAAACCCTTTGCTGACATAATAAGTGCTATGTAGCTCATCCTATTTCTTATCTTAACTCCTAGGAAGCAGAGGGTGAAATTTTATGCCTGGTTGGAGCAGATGTCCTTGACTTGGGATTTAGTTACAGTTATCATCCCCCAGTTCCAATGACATTGTATAATTCTTTTTTTTTAAAAAAAGAATCTTTATTGCTGTAGTTCTAATGTACGTGAGTCTTTTTCTTGGGGGAGTAAGCAGATATAGAAAGCAAGTAAGAACCTCTGGACCTGTATGCTTTGAGTTCAGACATGTATGAACACAGAGATACATTTCTCTGTCAAAGTCAAAGCAGGATATGAAAAATAATCTCAGGGAAAGCAAAGGCCAGGTGGTGCTTTTCTCTGTTAAAACAAAAAGAAATGAATTTTTACAAATTCACATAGCAATTTGGTTATGGAAATGAAGATGAAATTCGGTACTCCCAGTTCCCAGAGCAAAAACCATGTTGCCTTCATAGCAGAACGGAACAGCATAATGTCTACTATGACTATACCTACATGTATATTCATGTGTCTTGAGACAAGGTATTGTAAATGGAAACCAGGTCTATGAAGCCCCTTATTTGACATAATGACACTTATCTGCTCTTGAATTCTTTATTACAATATTCTTTTTGTAAACTGCATTAAGTGTTGATGAAAATTCTTAAAACCACCCCTCTATCCAAAAGTTGGATGCAATATTTGTATGAGTTATGAAAACTGTTGTATATAATGAGTCAGAACGCTGCCTTATGCGTTCTATGGTAAAAAAAATTACAGTCCAGCTCCATGAATGTAATTATTCAGGCACCTAGTCTGATTTATCATCTTGATGAGAAACTAAGCCATGAAATATCCTCTGCTAGAAATCAGCCTTCGTTCATTTTGCAAATACACTTGAGAGAAGCAGGAGGAGTGAGAAAAAACAACAAATGATCTGCCAGAACTAGAGGAAACATATTTCTTTTTCTTAAAAAAATTTAGTAATCAAATGCTAATTCTGAAATAGAAAAATGGGAAAATAACTACACACTCCTCTATTTGGTTTTGGCAGTGTGAGCCTGACTCTGGGCTAGATATGTTTGCTTTCACGCCTCTTATTCAAGAGCAAAACCTAGGGGTGGGGGACACAGAGGGAGGAGCTTCCGGGCATGAGGCGAGGCATTTGGAGCTCTCCACTCAGACATCCTCATACGCCACAGTTGGTAGCTGATTAGTCCTTTGCAGGCTGCAGGGCCTCTGTTGGCCCCTGCTCACTGCTCATTGCACAAATTAGTGAAAATGAGTCACAGCATGTGCAAGCAAGTGGGGCTGATGAAATCCACAGAGGTCAGCTTGCTGAGAAATCCTTTCAAAGGCAAACAGGAACTTCCGACAGATGGAAGAGTGGGAAGCAGATAAAGATGTTTCAGGGAAAAGAGAAAGGTGAAGTGGGAAAAGAACCAAGCTTCTAAGCTTGAAACAAGACACTGCCTAGTGAATAGGCGGTAGCAAGGCAGCAAATATTTTGAATTTGTCCTTTTTTTCCAAATCTGTTTTAAAGTAGCTCTTACGCACTGCTAAACATGCATACAATGTTTGGGCTTTTCTATTCCTTTAAAACTGTTGTCATTGGATTGGGAGGACCTCATGTGAAAGCTGGCAGTTGCCTGTTCTGATTTGTGGGAAAACTTAAACCCTGCTACTTTGGTCTTTGTGAAGGTCACTGGAATTTTCAACATGTACAAAGTATTTAACGGCCCAGCCGAAAAATGAAACTGGGTATAAGCAATAATGGAGCCTATTGTAAATGAGATTGTGGAAAAACACTTTATGTATGTGGGTCTGTATATACATGCATGTGCTTTGTGGGAGCAGGAGCTTGAATTTGGGTCATGAGATACACAGAGATGTTTCTGAGAACAATGGACAATTGTTATGAGAAATTGAACGTGTGCTAAAATTTCTTAGCATGATAGAGATAGAGACTCAGGGTCCTAATGAGTTAAAACTGGCAAACGATATAGCTCATTGTCTGACCCATAGAAAGCAATCAATAAATTATTGTTTTTATTTTTACTACTACTACTGTGTTGTACCAAGCCCCTGGCAGTGCCACATGTGAAAATAGCAGAAGCTTGATCTCCAAGAGAAAGAGTATGCCCCCTTGAGGAAGACCAGCTCTGGCTAATTTCAAAATCAACTATGAGCCAGGGGATAGGAGTTAGAAACCAATCACAGTGCTGATGCCCATTTTCCCTCTGCATGGAAGGGAAACACATCTTTCTGTACTTTCCATATGTGCCATCTGAACTAATGAATCATCAAGATGAATCAGAAGCTCTCCTAGGGAACCTTTGCCCACAACTCTTCTCAGATGAGCTGAGGCATGAAGAAACCAGGTTTTTACTTCCTTAACCACAGGGAATCACAATCTTCTATGTCCTTGGAAATAGAGGATCGGCTTAGAACCACTTAGTTGCATCAGAGCTGTAAGTGACACATGGCTGAGATACTCTGTCCTCTTTGGGATGGGCACAAAAGGAAGTTCCCTGGATGATTTGGAGAGACAAAAATTAGGACCAGGCCGGGTGTGGTCACTCACGCATGTAATCCCAGCACTCTGGGAAGCCAAGGTGGGTGGATTACCTGAGGTTGGGAGTTTCAGACCAGCCTGGCCAACATGATGAAACCTGTCTCTACTAAAAATACAAAAATTAGCCTGATGTGGTGGCAGGTGCCTGTAATCCCAGCTACTTGTGAAGCTAAGGCAGAAGAATCGCTTGAACCTGGGAGGCGGAGGTTGCGGTGTCACCTGGGCGACAGAACAAGACTCCGTCACTTGTCTTCACCAAAGGGTACTATAGGACTAACAAGCAAGAGTTAAGTACAAGCAGAGGGCTGTCTCTCTCATCCCATGATTTCCTCTTGTTTTAACTAGTAGACTTCAGATTCTGTGAGAACAAAAACCTTGTCTTAGCCATGTCTCTATTCTACTGGGCACTTGAGCAGCATTTGTATGATCTTATACAGCGCTATAAATGTCTACGGACCTGCTTTGTATTCCTAAAGAAATCTCTTTTCGTAAAAATATGCCTTAGGGATCCCCTTCTTAAAAGGCCTGATTCATCATGTAATTGTTTATTTGCAAGATAGTTTATGTAATACTACTATTATTGTATTTCTTTTGCTATGTTAATATAGTGATATTCTACAAAAAGCAAGCAATAGTGATTATTCAACTCTGTGCATCTTTCTTTCTTTCATCAAATATTTCCTTACCAAGAAGAAAAGCAATGCAAAATATCCTCAGAACAATTTACCAGGTCTATAAGACCTGTGCCCTCCCTAAATCCAACACAGACTCTGACCCAGGGTAAATATTCAATATATCTTCACTGAATAAAGAGCAGAGAGGGGCCAGGCAGGACAAAGACCATTTCTAACTATGCACAAGAGGAGTTAGTCCATATGTTCCCAATCCCTCCTTATTCACCCCTCAAAAAGCTTGTCCATGGTGGCTACAGATTCAATGTAAAATGTTGAAGTTTACAAGTCATTTTTCCTATAACTTTATATTAATATCATCATGTTACCTTACGTTTGCATACGGTTGTATGTTTTGTTTTTCTTTTGGAGTTTGGTCACGACTGTTATTTTACTCATCTTTCCTCTACTAAAAATTACTTTCATTGATAATAAACTCCAGGATGCCCCTTTGATAGACCATCTTGAAATTTTTAAGAAAACCTGTCAAGTCACTCCTGTTACAGAAGGTCCGTTTTCCCATTGACCTTTATGGGAGTATCCCCAGGGCCACAGGTGTAGCTAGTGTGTCCCTGGGTCTGGGGCATGAATTAGATTGGCTTCAGAAACTATGCTATAGGTGTCACTCCAGAGACTGATTTGGGTAAGAAAGACTCCACAGAGTGAGGTCATTCGTGGTAACTGTGCAATGGTTATCTGTGATGAACTCTTGTTCAAAAATAAAAATAGCACCTGTTGGCTGCTTGCAGTAATGAGCTAAAGCCACGAACGTGATGCTTCTAATTAGATCACTCAAATTTCTGGTTGAACCTGTGACTCTGCCTTAAAATGATTTATTCTGGAGACTGTAAATCTACCACAATCCATTGTAATACTTGCCATGTAGACAGAGTCAAAGTTTTCTGCTGCAGCAATGTTGAACCCGATGTTCAAAGTGTAAAATCTACTAAGGAATGCTGGCCTTCAGCCCAGCAGGCTGGTGGCTTCAGTCCGGCTTAATTCAGATTTTTGCATTTCTGTTATGTTTCTGGGTCACAAAGATGTTTTTCTTGTTTTTTTGATTGCAGCTGTTTTAATTTTCTCTTTTTAGCATTTTATTTATCATCACTAGGGATTGGAGTCACGGGTAAAGTATGACCACCTCCAGCTATTTTGACTAGAAGCTCTAGAGTTGCTTTCAATTGACTCCTAAGTCTAGGCTCACCTTTGAGCCTGCCTTCATATTTTATTACAATAGTCATTTCAAGAGAATATCTTTATCTCAATTGATCTTTACTTAACTGACTTAATATATCATTAAACTCTAAAATATATGTAATAAGACATTCCACATGTTAAGTTCTCTCCTTCAGCAGATTCTAATTAGTAAGCCTGTATACTTCCCTGCCCATAAAATGAGCTGCTTACGTTCTAGTAGTCACTTGTATGGGTTCCTAAAGCTGCTGATGTATTTATTTTATTGATAGCATTTATAAAATTGAATTTAAAAAATTGACCAATTCAATATGAATATGAAAATAAAGAGCGGTTATTATGGAAATTGCACTGATGTGGATTCTTCTGAAGGCACGTCCCTAAAGAACCTGACAAATTTTGTAGAGGTCATGTAACTGCAAATGTTTCTGGGGAAACATAAGAGGCAGAGTAGGAGACTGTGCCCATATTGCTTAGCAAATGTCCCAAGAGTTCTGATCTTGCTTTCAAGGGACTGAACCTGAAAACTGAGGATAATATATGTGTGTGTGGTTAATGCAATAGAGTCATTAGAAAGAAGAGAGACTCGAACTCAAAAAAAAACAAAACAAAAACACCCTGGCATTATACTGCATATTTGTTATCAAGTGTATGTTTGTATGTTTGAAGTTAAAAGAAAATGCTTAAGGTATGTGTGCTTTATATTTTGTAATTCCCTCTTTCAGCTCTATTTTTGATTAACCATTCAAACTATAGCAGATGTAAGGGCTTCTTCTATATTTGTAAATGTGAAACTTGCCCAGGCTAAAAAACACAATCTTATTTTCTGCTCAGCACTTTCCATTTCATGTCTAATGTGAGGGCTATTTCTCTCATTAAAAATTTCTCTCCACTACTAATTTTTCAAAATTGCATTTAAAGTTCACCTCTTCCAGGAAGGTGTCTCTGATTAGTCTCACCTGTGTTTTTGTTGCCTCTGCCTTATATCCCTTTAGCATACGTGGGCTCCATTTGCCTCATCTCAATTGCTTATTCTTTTCATGTTCTTCCAAGCATGATATGCTTTTTATCTGTGAGGCTGGTTGGTCTCGCTAAATAGACTACACCACTGCTTCTTCTCTACTTTGAAATTTCCCTTAGTGTTTTGATAGTACCCTTTATAAAGTGAGGTAACTCAATGTATCTTAAACTATTTTTTTAGAGATTTAATTGAATGGATTAAATAAATTACTTAATATACACAGATATCTTCTTTCCTTTCAAATCCCAGTTTTAAGGAAGGCATAAGCAGCTCCCTCAAGCACATTATTTCTATCCTAAAAGATATAAACATTTGGTCAGAGAAATGTAAAAGATTTGAATTAATTTATTAGTGAGATAATATAAAAGAGGTCTAAACCAGTTAACCGTGTCAATGAAGGCTTTATAAGTTCGAAAGTTCACAGCTGGTTTGGAAATTACGTTCCAGGCTACAGCAGTTATAGAGGCAGAAAAAAAATTTCCAACATAATTCTACCCTTTCTGTCCCTGTTTTAAAACAAAATCTCTGGTTGGAGGAGAAGAGAATTATCTGAGAAAATGAAGTGTATGTCTTCTGAGATCCCTTGCCAACTGACTACAAACTGCTTACCTTGACTGTCAGAGTGAATGTGGCTTCCATAATGTCCAGCTTATGTCTGAAAGCAAGATATCACTTAGGAACTGGGCCAGAGAGCAGCTCATTAAATTTTGTGATATCAGGACAGAGTTTAATACTAATAGAGCGCTCTGTCATTTCACGTAATCCCATTTCACAGATTATAGAACTGATTAAGTCAAATCTGGATTCATTTAGTAGAATTTTATCTTTCTAACCCATAGCATATTAGCGTTTGGAGGCAGCACTTGGTGGAAAATGATGTATTTAGTCATCTTTATACAATACTTTGTCCTAGCTGAAATAAGCAAGATAGTAAGAAGTTTGTCTTAGAAGTGGTCACCAAGTTTGAGGCGCAGAGAATACCCAGGGGAATTTTATTCCATTTTATTTTTGAGGTGGGGTCTGGCTCCATCACCCAGGCTGGAGTGCAGTGACGCAATCTTAGCTCACTGCAACCTTTGCCTCCTGGGCTCAAGGGATTCTCCTGCCTCAGCCTCCCAAGTAGCTGGGGTCACAAGCATGCGCCACTGTGCCCGGCTAATTTTGTATTTTTAGTAGAGATGGGGTTCACCATGCTGGCCAGGCTGGTCTCAAACTCCTGACCTAAAGTGATCCACCTGCCTCAGCCTCCCAAAGTGCTGGAATTACAGGCATGTGCCACTGCACCCTGTCATGAGTTCACCTTAGTTTTAAAAGATGTGCACAGCACACTTCTTAATACACCAAACAATCAGTGAAACATTTGCTCAGGGAGCTCCTGCTTCGATTTTTTTTTGAGATGGAGTCTCACTCTGTCACCCAGGTGGGAGTGGAGTGGCACAATCTTGGCTCACAGCAACCTCCACCTCCCGGGTTCAAGCGATTCTCCTACCTCAGCCTCTTGAGTAGCTGGGATTACAGGTGCACGCCACCATGCTCGGCTAATTTTTGTACTTTTAGTAGAGGTGGGATTTCACCATGTTAGCTAGGTTGGTCTTAAATTCCCTGACCTCAGGTGATCCGCCTGCCTCGAGCTCCCAAAGTGTTGGGATTACAGGTGTGAGCCACCACACCTGGCCTTTTAATCTTCAACGTTGAGAATACGAGTTTGATTTTTAAATGGAAGCGAGGGAAAACACATTTACTTTAAATACACTTCTTTTGGAAGCTACCCTTGCTGGGAACACTGCTTCTATAAAGGAGAGAATCCTGTTTCTATTTCTGTTATCAATCAAGATGCTTCAAAACTACTTTCAAGGTTCAAGTATGGGCTTTTAAGCTTCTTTCCCACGAATGCAATTTCCAGGTAATATATTCAATGGAAAGGGACCAGGTAATATAAACTTTCACTTAAAAACTTTAATATAAACATGGAGGAATCTCAAAACAGACAGGTATCCCAAACACCAGTCTGGACAAACACCACCCTCTCACTAAAAAGAAATGCAGAAGTAGTTTTGTGACTTGTTCCTACCTTTCTCACCAGCCACAGAAATATTCCTCTTAGATTCTTAGGGAAGGGACTAGAGGCCACCTGTAAGACTACATTTACTTCCTGGACTTCAGACAAATTTTCCATTTCTATTCCCAGGCACTTTCCTGCTTCTGACTCAGCCACTCCTTGCCTCCCTTACTTCAAAATTGACTTCACAGGATGGTAGAACATCTACTGACAGCATCTAGCCCTCACAATTTACTGAGTAATGTTTCTACATTTTACGAGGACTTATTTCCCACATATCCTTCACTACTTCCCTGAAACGACTCATGGGCTGTGACCTGTGTCTCCAGGAAAAAGCTTACCCCCATCCACCCCTGATCCCGAGCACTGCCCTCTATTTCTCATCCCTGTAGCTCAGGAGGTACTTAGCAGTAGCTACAGAAGGTTACTATTTCCATCTCATTGAATTGCTAGGAATTATTAAATTTCCCTATGCGGCCACTTGTACTATTTTCTGTTGGTTCCAAAGATGACAGCCAATCCCTGAAATCATTTCATTCATTATTAAGACACAAATTTATTATCACCACATAAATTTTAGATTTGATTCAAAATCCATGCTAAATGAAAAAATGAGATTATTATCGTCCTGCATAGATGTTATTATTAATTTGCTCATTTGAAATTTAATAATTCTAGGTGGGTCAAATAAATTATTTACAATTGTATTCTGCCCCGAGACACAAATCCAGCATATCTTCAGGTATTCAATTACTCATCACATACAGCTTCTTTAGAAGTCCAGAGGCTGCTTGGCAAGTAATTGTAGAAGAATACAGGGTCACTGATCAGTAGTTATCAGGCATCAGTTTTGGATTATTTTAAGTCAAATAGGTTGTTTAAACTGCAGTTACAAAAGAAGGACACTAGATGCCTTAATATCAAAATTGTACTTCTGATGTGATCATGGGAAAAATAAGGGGCTGAACAATTTCTCAGTAACAAAGTTACAAAGGGTCAACTCAGGGGTCCGAGGAGATTGCTGATATTTAACATATTTTACCCCACAAGAAGGCAAATGCCTTTTAAGCACACATTTCTGGCCATCCCTACAGTAATATGTGACCTAATAAAGAGCCAGTGCTCCCTAGTTTCCCATTGTTTGGGTAGAGTTGTTTATCTTTCTTTAGCAAGCTCTGCAGAAAGAAGAGCAGTTTTCCAAAACTTAGATGAACAGTCTGGGCTTACAAAATAGCATTTTGGTTTTCTCACAGTAGCAATTTTAGGCGACACTAGTGCTCCACTAGATAGCTGAACTCAAGTTATAAACAACCATTCACATAACCACTGGGTGGACATTATGATGGAGCCAGCTTTTATGTTCAACATCTCCATTGTGAAACCAGTTTGGTATTTGGTTTTGTAAAAGCAGAAGTCAGTTTGTGCAGGGGGTGCTGAGGTGGATTTCTTGCTGTGTTCAGCATCAAGCAGCAGGCTGAATTAGTCACATACAAATGCAGGTTGAGATGAAGGAGGGAAGTTAAAACAGTACTCCAAAGACATCTTGGTCAAAGGAAGGGCAGATGGAGACTGGAATGAGAGAACCACCACAAAGGAGTGCAGATCCGCCAGAGAAGCACTGCTCAACCCTTTGGTGGTCTACCAGAAATGCTTGTCCCTGGAAATAACTGATCATGTGTTCTAGAGCTGTTTTCTTCTAAAAAAGACTCATACAATCTTGAAGTTTATTTTAATGGTGCATCCTGTTTGAAGACAGTGCTAGCTCCTTTTTGAATAATTTGCCTTCTTTATATAAGATTCTCCCGTAGTTATTAATATAAACAATTTACAACCACAGGCTAGGAACAGGCAATATGAGTGGATTCAAACCCATTTTGGAATGCACTCAGTTGTTCTTTTTCTTTTTTCCCGTGTGTGTGTGTGTGTGTGTGTGTGTGTGTGTGTATCACCAGCATTTAATCTTCTTCATCCTTTTCCAATTAATTGAATAGAACATAAACGTATATGTAATGTCTATTGTCCTTTATTTTTAATGCATACAAATTCCAACCTATACAATTCATTAGTGGAATAAAACTATATTTGCTATGCACCCACAGTAATTTAATTTTTAACAGACTTCTATAAGAAAATCCACATTCTTTTCTTTGTCTTATAAGAATTAGAATTGTAACTGGGTCAACAGATGATTTTTTTGCTGAAATGCTGGAAAACTGAATTTGACTTTTTAAAAAGTCTTCTCCAGCTGGGTAGGAAGTGATGCCCTCTGTTCAGCAGCCAGTTAACAAAATTAAGATATATGTCAATATTACAATTCAGCAGGCACGTTGAAGAAAAAAAATTAAAACAAGTAATTTTCTTTGACATAAATAAGAATAAAGGAGGTAGATGGAAAACAAGGAGGAGACTTTGAAAATAAAATAGAAAAATGGAGGTGGAGTGGGAGAGTAAATGAAGGAAGAGAAATGGGGGAGGGAAAAGGGAACGCTAGTATGAGGCTCCATAGTTGACAAACAGGCAGCTGAAAAACTTTCTTCCTAAGATTTTAGTTGTTTAACACCAATGCCATCCCCTAATTTCCTAGACCCTCAGATTCATACTCATGCTGTGCCCAGCTTCCACTTGACTGATATTTTTGGAGCCAGGTAAATTTTGTTTTCACAGCATCTACACCACCTGGAGACGTCTAATCTCTTAAATGTTGGACTCCCCAGCATGGCTAGTCAGCTTTTCAGATGTGTCATAAGGAGCCATACACACAAAACATAGTCAAGAAATAAGAATGACACAGACTGCAAACACGATATAAGATCAGAGGTGAAAAGTTATGAAGTGCCCTGTGGGAAACAAGAAAGAGAGTAATAAGTAGCTGGGCCAACTACCCATGCCTGCGTCTGCAACCAGTCTACAACAGAGCTGGAGAAGCTAGCCTTTCATTTGATCAGGAAAAAGAGAGACATTTTAGCAGTCATTTTCTTACCTTTCCCACTCAGCCTCAGTGCCCAGATCTAATAAATGTTTCTATATCTGGTTCCCGGAGAATTTAGATGACAAGATTAAAGGGCATCTAGCCCCAAAATGAAGACATTTTTATTTTGTCCTTGCTGCTCCTCCTCCTTACTTCTGCACAATAACCTTGGGACTGAGGACAGATGCTAAAAGGTCTCACCAATAACATAGAAAACCCTTATCTTAATGCAGTGGCCTTATATGTAGTAGACACATTCAAATCAAGCCTTAGCATCTATTGACAAAGCCTTCACAGGGGCTTTTAGACAGATAGGAAATAGCTCTGCCTCCAGGGAAGCCAAGGAGGGAGGAAGAGACCAGAGTCCAACAGAATCAAAGAGCCAACAAATTTCACCAGCTGTACATGGCTTGCACTTATCCACTGCCATTCCTGCTGACTAAACAGCTCCCCCTAAAGAATGGAGAAGATTCAGCCCTCACCTTGACAATGAGCTTGGCCACAATTTTCTGTTTGATTCTTACCCCTTTAACAGATGCAAGGAAGGGTAAACAGAGATTTGAGAACTTCTCTTTACCACCCTCTGCAACTCCAATGAGATTTCTTCCATGAGCCAATTTGTGGATTCTTATCCCATCGTTTTCTCTTCGAAATAAATGTTCCCAGTTCCTTAGTTTAATATTCTTCCCATTAATTATGGATAATACAGAGAAGTAGTTATTAATATATGTACTTAATATTGATGGTGAATAAATTGGGAGCTCCAGCAGAAGTTATCCTTTTTATTTGCTAGTATTCAGCATATTTTGCCCTAGTGCATGTCCAAACTAAAATCTGCCAGCTAGTCTGGACATCTGCTGTGCTTCAGTGTTTAGCCATTACATGGACAACAAGTTATTTACTACTGAACAGAGTTTTGCCATGACTCCTGCTCATGGTCATGCCTAAAGGGCCCAGTGAATTGAGAGAAACCAATTACTTGCCTTTATCCAACTGAAAGGTTAGCTTTTCCATTTAGATTGTTTGTTCAAAAACTAGGGAAACTTTTATACTAGAGAAAACACAGGTTTTGGTAATGATTAGAAAACAACAAAAACCCTGTATGAAACAGAGCTTGGAATTTGGCAGGAAACACCACCAGTAACAATAATTCAGTAGCTATGTGATAAATTAAATAATAATATTCAGTTATAAGGTTGAGAAACACCCAACTTACTCATCACATATGGACATCTCATAATATACTATTAAGGTAAATTCAATGTGTATCTGGTTGGATTTGTTAGAAAAGCAGGATAGGAGAACACTTTTTCCCTTTCTCACTTTCTTATCCTCTACAAGGGCCCTTTCTTCTCACTCCAGGCCTCCAGCATCCAATGACATTGGGTTCTCTTTCCTCTTAAAAAAGAAACTCTCTGAAAAGATGCTGATCACAGTCATGCATAAGAGTTAATATATGTCATTATGTATGTCAAATATGGGATATCCTGCATTTTTAGTCATCTATGGTTTCTGTCCATGTTTCTTTTAAAAATACAAGAATTGAGAAACAAGTAAAGGCAGCGTGTAGAGGAGCCTTCCTGGCCTACTAAAATCCTACTATCCATGTGGCAACTATGACAGGCACAAGTGGTTGGCCATATCAATAGCACCTGAGATGGCATCTTAGGACCACCTGGATATTATGGGACACTAAAGTCACATACCACAGGTTTATTCACCCCTTGATTCTTGTCATCATCCCAGACAATGCAGTGTACTAAGCAGGTGCTTAAAAATAAGGTTAGAGATGGCAATGAATCCCTCTGAAAGCTAGGCAGGGAAGTAAAAGTTGAAATAGATTTCATGTCTGTGTGTTCTTGGTAGAATTACTGTTCCGTGATCTAAGTTTGGCATTTGATGACCTTGTCATCAAAGAGCTGGAAGTTAGGAATTAAAGTTATGTTTCTTGTGACACACAATCTGGATTCTATTTCTTTCCTTAAGCCTGAAAATGACCCTGGCCAGTCCTATGATTATCGACTAGAATTAGCAGTAGAAGATGGTCTAGTGAAAACATAGCTTGGGTGGTAGGAGGATAACATTTGTAAGTATCCTGGAGGGAGTTGCTGGAGTTGTAGGGGCAAAGTTTAATGTGGCTGTTTCTTTCCCTTTTGGAACCTGAGGCTACAAAATAAACAACATTGTGGTTTTATTAAAACACTAAATACATGGTGATTTTCCACTGACATTTACCTAATCACGTGAAAGAGTGTACCAAAGGGGCTCAGGGGCCCCTGCAGACTTGTGCTTTGTAAGCTGTAGCATCAGCAAACATTTGCAGCAGAGGCAGTAGGGTGGGCTAAATAGGGAGCTCCCAGGTTGTGTGTATTCTGAGGCTAACTAAATATGGAGTCAGCTTCTGCTTTCCACCTATTTCATCAGGTCCAGTTCTACTTATGCAAATTAAAAGAACAAAGCAATGTCCATGTTATTTCATCCATCAGTTTGAGTATGTGAAATGTTAAGATCTTCTGTGAGTGTCTCAGGCCAGGTATGTCTGATCTCTTCGTTGCCTGAAGATGAGGAGAGGTGTGGGAGTGGTGCCAACCAAATGACCTGGGCTTCCACGTCTGAATTTGATTCTGGCAGTATAGTTACTCGGAAGAACTATAAACAGATGAAGCTAGAGGCTGGGTGCCATCTGAAGGAAGAGTTCTAAGGTCAAAACCATTGAGGCCAAAGCTTTCACCAAGTCCAAACAATGAGTGAAGAGCTGAGGACTGGGGATGAAACTGAAAAACGTAGAATTGCTACAGGCAGATACTCGACATTGCAGTGGTTGGCAGTGCCCGCATGGAGATTGGCAAAGTAGGCTTAACATTGACTTCAACAGTTAACACGTGTGTGGCCTTAAACATATTACTGGACCTGGCAAAGCTTCTATTTCCTCATCTACAAGTGCGGAAGGTATCACTGCTATGTCTTTGCACTGTTGTCATCAATGAGAAAATATTTGTAAATCATTCAGCACAGGCCTGACAAGCAACTAAGTACTCAATAAATACTTTCTATGATCATCATCATCATCAAATGCAAAACACAGCAAGAAGCAGAGAAAGTGACCTAAAGCATTATCTCTAGATGCTTAGGACATCCAGATATTTTTTTTTTAATGGCTCACAAGTTGTATGGTGATAGTCTCATCTTGGAAACAATGGCATACAAGAGTCAACAAGTTGCTCAGTACCGCATGCCAGGGACAGAAATAGTGCATTTGTGATAGCACTGAAGGGTACCTGAGGCTCCTATACAGGAACAGTGTCTTCCTTCCACCCTTTCTGAAGTTTCTGGCATTGGTGCCACTTATAGAAGAGTTTTCTTAAGAAGGTGTATGATTTCATTAATTTGGAGTGGGATCTTAATTGGGAGACGAGAGTGATTAACACATGTAAGATTTTGTAAGCACTGTGGTTAGCTGATACATTAGCTTGATTCATTTGTTTGATTAATCTGTCACATAATATAGTTCGTTTATCTTGTTCAACAGACTTTTCTGCCCATGTGCAAGACACGAAGATAGGAGTTAAATGTGTATCATCCTTGCCTGTCAGAAAGCTGGACTGTGAGGGCACTTTTGTAATGAATGAGCATTACTATGGAGAGGAAAACATCTCCAGAATGCCATCCTAGGCTAAGAACTTGGTTTAATGAAATTCCTGGATACTGGCCTTTCACAAGCTGTGGCCCTAAAGGATAAGTACATGAGAGTCCATATTGATTAGGGGAACTCTAAGCCAATATGATGTTTGGTATTCCCTGTTTCATTTAGCACTAGACTCACTGAACACATCATGCCCAGCATCTGGGAACTGACTGGCAACACGTCTTACCTTCTGTATCAGAGTCCTTCATAAAGCAACCCTGAACTACATCATCATTCCCTTTGCTCCTTTCTACATTATCCTCTAGTCTTTCCTCTCCATCAAATAAACATAATATCTTCTTTTTTTTTTCTTCATTTTTTTTCTTGAGATAGAGTCTCACTCTGTTGCTTAGGCTGGAGTGCACTGGTACGATCTCAGTTCACTACAACCTCCGTCCACGGGGTTCAAATGATTCTCCTGCCTCGGCCTCCCAAGTAGCTTGAACTACAGGCACATGCCACCCTGCCCAGCTAATTTTTTTTTTTTTTTTTTTGTAGAGACGGGGTTTTACCACATTGGCCAGGTTGGTCTCAAACTCCTGACCTCAAGAGATCTGCCCACCTTGGCCTCCCAAAGTGCTGGATTACAGGTGTGAGCCACTGTGCGTGGCCCATAATACCTTTTTCAAATCATTATCACTACCTTTCTGTTTTGTTTCTGAGACAGGGTCTGGCTCTGTCACCCAGGCAGGAATGCAGTGGGTTGATGTCAGCTCACTGCAACCTCTGCCTCCCAGGCTTACGTCATCCTCTCACCTCAGCCTTCTGAATAGTTGGGACTATAGGCATGAACCATCAAGCCTGGCTAATTTTTGTATTTTCAGTAGAGACGGGATTTCACTTTGTTGCCCAGGCTGGTCTTGAACTCCTGAGCTCAAGCAATTCACTCACCTCGGCCTCCCAAAGTGTTGAAATTACAGGTGTGAAGCACCGATCACTACCTTTTAATTTATGAAAATTTCTCCCGACCTTTCTCTTCTTAAACCTGCCAAGCCCTCACTGTTTTTCCATTTAAGTTATTTTTGAAATCCCAAAAGATTTTATTGAAGAGTGAAAGATTGAAACCTTGACAATGACCAGATTGCTCTTTGCCAGAAGAAAGAGGCTAAACTGAGTAGGTTTATGTCTGAGTTCTACCTCTTACTGGCTGTATAATCAGGCTGGTTACATAACACACACGGACCTTTGTTTTTTCATCGGCAAAATGGGGATAGTAAGAGCATCTCTCTCGTAGAGCTGAGTCAATTCGGTGCAAAGTGCTTAAAACAGTTTCTGGTATTCAAGCTTTCAATTAGTACAAGCTATTTTCATACTTATTTTGCAGTAGGTGCCTCATGAAAAAAATGTGAATGCTTACTGCACATTAAATGTAGATTATCTAGTCAGAATCATGGTGTCTCACTATTTGAAGATTTTATCTATGGATAGGAACTTATTCATACAGCAATAAAATACACTTTAGCAGGTGCTGGTAATGCAACACAATTCTAATATGCTAACCTTTTATGTATATGGTAAAATACATCAGTGATTACTATAATGATCAGTAAGATTCAAAAATGAATCACATTTCATCCTAATCGGTATCTTATAGTAAAAGGAAAAAAGAAGAATCATTACTTTTGAATTTTAATGGGAGGATTTAAAACCCTGATAACAGATTGGGATTCAAATTTTCACACTAAGCCCAACATAGTAGCTGAAACATCAGCAATAATGGAAAGATGTGGGAGGACAATTTTCTAAGAGTTTTTAAAATATATAAACTATTGTCTTTTTCCCCTTGAAAATTTCAGTAGATTGTAAAAGTGTCAGACAATTCAAAGAAGTTGCTTCAAAGCCCTCTGAGCTCTAAGCCAGATGCAGCTTTTGAGAATGTTTTTACTGAATTATAACACATATATAGTAAAGTGCACAAATCATAGGCACGTCTTTTAGTTTATATTCACAAAAAGAACACTCCCATGTCACCAGTTCTAGATTATGACCAGCATCCCAGAAGCCACTTGAAGCCATGCCCTTTCATTTCCTACCCTCTGAAAATAACTGCTATCTTGGTATCTAACACCAGCAATTGTTTTGCCTGTTTTCACCTTTATACCTGGAACCATAGGTAGTTATCTGGCTTATTTTGCTCTACATTATGACATTTGCATATTGCATTTCCTTCAAGTTACTTACAGATTATAGTAACAGTGCAGCTTTCCAGCCAAGTACCCACAGATTATTTGGGTTGTTCAGTGTGATCCCTGAGGTACCAAAGGGATCAAGAAGCATCTCTAAGGAAGACTGCATCTCTCTCCAGGGGCAAGGTGAAGAAATGTTAAATCCTGGGAAGTAGAAGAAAGTCAAACACTTTTGATCAGATAACTCTCCAATTCTTGCTGCTACTCTGGTACAGACTTTGAGCTTTCAGTTGTGTATTTGTAAAAATGGAAATTCTAGGGTCTGGGAATTAGTACAAGGATTAGTATGCCCAAAATGTAGTTTAATAAAGGCGAATTTTCTTGCCCTCTGCTAAAAGGCAAAAGATATCCGAAAGAGTGGCCCAGAAGTGTGGAGTGTGTATGTGAAGGAAGTGGAAAAAGGAGCTAGGAAAACTTACTTTGTTGCCTAATGATGGTGTTGGAGAATGAGATTTGTGGGATGCTTTTATGGCTATGAGACTCAAGGCTTTCTGACTACCAGCTGATGGAGCTGCCTTCTCCTCTTCCAGCTGCCTCCCTGAATCACTGCAGGGCCATAGGCTTGGGGCTTGCCAAAGCTGGGAAGCCCGGCACAGAGCTGCTGATATTCTATGTCTTAGAGATGACTATTGCAATGGCTTTCGGGTTGCACACTGGTATCTAAATACAAAGATGAAATGCTGAGTGCACCTTTGGAAAGAGATCAGAAAGGCTGGTAAAAGGCTTGTTCTTCTATTATTTTATGTTGGACCCAAACATTATGTTCAAGTCACACACCAAATGTTATTATGAAAAAAAAAAAAAGGAGCATTAAGCCACAGGGTGCCCTCGGTCTCTCAGAAGTGTCCTCATCTTGTCAAAGCTAAACTGGGACTTTTGACTATGAGCCAAGACTTGTCATCAGAGAAGCAGAAGCCTTGCTCCAACATTCTTTAATTAAAATGCTAAAGAGAGGCCTATGTTGTCATCTTAAATACAGAGATTGTAGCATTATTTAATGAAGAAGACGATTGTATTAACCTCTTTCTCTCTCTCTCTCTCTCTCTGTGTATGTGTGTGTGTGTGTGAGTGTGTGTGTGTGCATGAGTGTGTTTAGAGGGAGGAGAGAATACTCCTAATGGCAAAATCATAGACTAACAGCTTTCCTTTCCACCGTTTCCCTTCTATTTTGCTTAAGCTGCTATAGTTTAGGAAAAAATAAAATTATGATAAAGCAATGAACACCAGAAATTAAATGCCCCATAGTTGAGTATACAGGAAGGCAGCAGAACTTTAAAAAATGTGGTTATTTTGCTGTGAGGAGAAAAAATACTTAGGATTTACTGATTTTCTTCTGATTTCAGTGTTGCTAATACCAAGTAGATATCTAGATGACCTGAGGTTTTCTGTCTAGCAAATGTAGACTCATTATTTATAACCTACTCAGAGTAGGATTATGGAGAAATCTGGACTCTAGGCTTTGTGAAATTTGCAATAATAATAGTAATTTGAAGAAGAGGTAGATAAAGCGGACAGTAAGGGAGAGAAAGAGAAGACGCAGAAACATAGGAAGATCCACCAACAGTTACTGTGCAATTACTAAGTAGCAGACATTCTGGCAAGTGAATTACAGCAAAGATTGTCTCCGGTCAAACACACCCCAAATCTATGAGGCAGATGCTGTTATTAATTCCCTTAAAGAGCTGATGAAACAGATGTATACAGAGGCTAAATAACCTTAAGAGATGAGCCACGCATGCCCACCCTAGAGTCCATGCTCTAAAACGTTATTTTGCTGCCTCTGCAGGCAAGACAGAGCCTTACTGGCTGTCATTTTTCTGACCAGAGCTCACCTGGCTAAGCAGTCAGTACTGAATCCGTTACTTGATAAATTTTCCCTTTGCCTCCAAAAAGTTTAACAAGGATTCTTTGTGATCTGGCCCTATCCTACCTTTCTAACTGTATCTTTCCTTCCACCCTTTCTTGCCTATACTCACTGTATCCATTGCTTTTAGTGCTAAGGAATCTCTACCCTCCATAAGCTGTGCTCTTTATAAACTTATGTGTTTTTACACAAACATTCCTCTTCCTGAAATTCTTCATTCACTCTATGTAATATCAACTCATCCCTCGAGACCAGGGTCTAATGTCATCTCCTCCGTGAAGTCTCCCTTGATTCTTTCAAGGAAGTTAATAGTTCTCTTCTCCGTTTCCCAACTGCACTCTGTGCATATGTCAAATATAGTCTTAGGACCTGCAGTGTAATTTTCCTGTCTTTATTTATTTCCCTTTGTCACAGAGTACTTTTGACAGGCAGTGACTTTAACCTCATCTAGGAACTCTTACTATGTGTTACTGAACAGATTACTGCCTTTGTCCCTGCAGAACAGACATACTCCAAGCTGCCACACATGGCTTTGCAGGTTCACACTGCACAATTCCAGAAGGTGCCATCCATAATAATTCAACATGAATGGCTCCCCTGGAGTCACAGTGCACTCTCTGCCCATCCAGACATAACAGCCTGGTATCGACAATAAGATATTTAAAAATAGAGATGCGTACAATACAAATAGACTAAGAGCTGTGGCACAGGGCATGTACTATATATAAATAACAGATCAAAGTGACACAATTTTGAATTTCGGTCCAAATCTTTATGATTTGTGATGAATTTTGTCCCAGTTTGAAAGAGGGAAGTCAGTTCATAACTGACCCAGATCATCATCAAACATCTCCTAAATGTAATATGCTCCAGAAAAAAATGTGGTGAACTCTATCTCTTTATTTATTTATTTATTTTTTAATTTATTTTGAGATGGAGTCTTGCTCTGTCGCCAGGTTGGAATGCAGTGGTGCGATTTCGGCTCACTGCAACCTCACGCGATTCTCCTGCCACAGCCTCCCGAGTAGCTGGGACTACAGGCACTTCCCACCATGCCCAGCTAATTTTTGTATTTTTAGTAGAGAAGGGGTTTCACCATCTTGACCAGGCTGGTCTTGAACTCTTGACCTCAGGTGATCTGCCCACTTTGGCCTCCCAAAGTGCTGGGATTACAGGCCTGAGACACTGTGCCAAGCCTGGATTCTGTTTCTAACACTGTGTCTAACATGGCTCAGTAGACTAGTTTCATCATAAATATATGGAAACATGACCCAGTCAAGAGATTAGATGCTGATTTAGAAACAAATTACTTTCTAGGAAAAAGATATTCACAGCCCTTCTAATCACCACAGAGGAGTTCTTTGGGCTGCAGTGGGGGTGATCCACCTGCAGAAGTCCCTGGGCACAGTTGTAGGGCAGGGACATGAAGATTATTCACACTTCATCAAGCAAAACTTCAAACCCCAGGAAGAGGCAAAAGTGCATATGCTAAGCAAGGGAGAAAACAATCCAGACTGTGTGCAAAGCATAAATAAAACTGGCTTTCCGGTTTTAACCTTGCCTCGCCAGGCTGTCATCTTAAGGCCTGATGATCAGCAGGTCGTCTCTTTTGCTCAGGTCCATTCCTATTGAAGGTTCTGTCTGTGGGATATCCTCTTGGAGCCTTTTAGGCCCTACCAGGCCAGCTGACGGGCTAATGATTGGAAGCTGCTTTTAATTTCCTCCCAGCTTCCCTTTTGTTATCTTGCTGCCTGCCATCTCTCAGATGCTTGTACTTGATGGATGCTGTGGAGATAAAGATAAGGGTAATTTCTTGCCTACCATGCTTTTCTTTTGATCTTTTGTGGTTTTATTTTTGCACTTTGGAGTGCAGTACTCCTACTGTGCAGCCAGATGTGCCCAGATCCTATTGAGATACAGCTCAGAGCACACAGACCGCAGCAAGACTGTTCTGAGATGGCTGGAATCATTTGTGTCCTGAATCCAAGACAGGGATGAGGGAGAGAAGAGAAGGAGGGTGGCAGTAGGGGATGAGGGGAGGGGACAGGAAGTACGTATGAGGCTTAAGACGAGAAGGCATTGGAGGAGGGGCACTAGAGAAAGGCCCTGGAGTGATGGGATGGTTGGCTGCCTCCTCTACTCACAGTGTTAAGCAATGTTTTTAGGGGACTGGAATGCATTCTATGTTGGTTACATAGAAAACAAATCACAGCTACTGTATGAAATTCCACATTTGCAGTGCACAGCTATAAATAATGGTAATTATGCTGCTTCTTCTCTAGCATCTTGCATGCTGACCCTGAGCAGACCCCTGGAGCTAGCCTATTTGAACTAAAAATTCCCTTTAGACCTTTTCTTCTCTGGTCTCTGGCATCTTTCAAGTGACTGATTATGAGACAAACAGTCATGTAGGCCTTGGTCATGTTGAAGCTGCGATAATATAATACAGCTGGGCTCCTGCTGCTCGCGGATTCAGTCACAGGTAGTTCTGACCTGCAGCTTCAAAGGCCTGAAAATAGTTCCACAACCTCCTACCAGGACTTCTTAAAGAAGTTTTGTTTCAGAGCAAGTCTAACTGAGTGATGCTAGGATTCACATGATGAACATACTCTCTCTTGCTAGGCCCGGCTGAACCAGGCTCCTCACCCGGAAGTCAATGTCTTAATTTACTCAGCTTCTGATATGGTTTGGTTCTGTGTCCCCACCTAAACCTCATCTCAAATTGTAATCCTTATGTGTTGAGGAAGGGAGCTGATTAGATTCCCCCACACTGTTCTCCCAATAGTGATGAAGTTCTCAGAAGAGCTGATGGTTTTATCAACACCTGACATTTCCCCTGCTTGCACGTCTCTCTCTCTTGCTACCTTGTGAAGAAGGTACCTGCTTCCCCTTCACTTTTCGCCATGTTTATAAGTAAGCTTCCTGAGGCCTTCCCAGCCATGCAGAACTGTGAGTCAAGGAAACCTCTTTCCTTTCTTAATTACCCAGTCTTGGGTATTTCTTGATAGCAGGAGGAAAACAAGCAAATACAGTTTCCTTCCTGTGGTGGGGTTGCCTTTCACTTTTCTGACTGTATGCTGTCTTTGTTCACAGATCTTACCTTGCCCTTGTCACTGGCACAGTGATGAAATCACCCCATTCAGCATTTCTACCCCATTTTCTTTTTACAGATGTTCTACTTGCTTTGTATTCTAGGTCATATTTTGTTTTTTTTGTTTTTTTTTCTGGGAGTTGAAAACAGGGTCATCTTCACTTGCCTGCCACCTATGCTGAGAAGTGTCCCATGCCCCTTTTTAACTCTCTGTAGATTGTCACCATCTTGAAATTCTTCAAACATTCGGAAAAAGCCACCCCACATGTAATTTACCTTAGGAGCTAAACTCAAATTCACAGATCCCCCCCGCCACCACCACCACCACATAAGGTCTACTTTGTGCTAGGCTCATAATAAGTGTTTTGTGGTTATTCAATTTTAGGATTGTGTTCTTAACATAGGGGCTTGGAGTCCCGTCTCTGAAACCAAATAACTAGGTTTCGAATTTCAGAATCCACCACTGACTAACTCTGAGACCTTGGATCGGTTACCTCTTTACGCCTCAGATTCTTCATTTGTAAAACAGAATAACAATATCTACCTTCTAAAGATTTTGTAAGGATAAACTGAGTTACAGTACAACTTCACAGAACAGTTTCTAGACTATAGTAAGTGAATACTATTATTAGTATTATATGATGATTATTATTTGGAGACTTTTTCTGTCTAATTAAACTTGACCAGGTATAAAGGACAGCAGTGCTGGGAAGGTTTGCTTAAAAAGCTAGACTAGTTTGGAGGCTCCACAGTATAGTCATTAGCATGGAAGAGCTTATGCTTTTCTCCAACAGCAAATGAGCAGCATGAGACTGTTGCCTTTGGAAGCTCACATTCTCTAATTCGACAAACTCAGCCTCTCAATCTGCCAGTCCTTCAGTAACAAGAAAAGGATGGAGCACTGGCAGCGAAGCTCAGAGGCTTGCAGCTGCCTCCTCCCCCTCTTCCTCAGGCCAGCCACTGTGGGAGCTTCATTATGGCTGGCCACAGCCACTACTCTCCTCTCCAAACCGGTGGTTAGGAGGCTCCAGAGAGGGCACTCTGCTCTCTTCCCATTGATTACTATGATCTCCAAGAAGCTCAGAGAATAGAATAGATTTCTTTGGGGCTGGCAAGCTCACATAAGAGCCCTGGAGGGGTGTAGTCAGCAGGCATCCGTGCCCGTGTGAGACGGGGACATGAAGAGGCCAGAGTTTAAAGTTATCCTGGTCAGGAGCAGAACTGAGAACCCGGGGCCGTTCTGCTGGTTAATCTGTGTGAGGCCAGGTTCCAGTATCACGAAAAAAGATTTTCCTGCCTAGGAAACAAGCATCTCCA
The DNA here is from genome assembly GCA_963573385.1 of Cacajao melanocephalus. NCBI lineage: Eukaryota > Metazoa > Chordata > Mammalia > Primates > Pitheciidae > Cacajao > Cacajao melanocephalus. The sequence goes on from CAUYLG010016973.1 coordinate 124,321, forward strand.
TTCTTGCTATGGAATCAGGAGGCTGTATATTTATACTGCACGCCATTAGCATACTATTTATCTTCTCCTTTCTCAGACTAGTATTACTATTCTCATAGAGCTTCACCGAGGCAGGCGTGAGTCTGTTTCCCCATAATTATTTCCACTTGACTACGAAGCCAGCTGGGCTCCGTCCTCCCTTCCTGTTGCTTTCTGTCTCCATCCCATGCATGCCCCCAACCCCTAACTTCTATGAGAGTTGGCTGGTAACATTTCTCCTTGCCAATTAAGGCAGTCCACTCAACTTTCGATAATTTAGAGAAGGTGACCACAGAAATCCATGTTTTGTAATAAATGGAGAACACATTTATGAACCCTAATTTACTCTAACAAGCTCATTTTTGTTGTAATGTTTTTAAATCTTGGTAATTCTATTAAATTGGAAGTCTTCGAAGAGAGTGTTGCAAGGATAATTACACAGTACAGTTTGTTTCTTAGCCTCAGGTTTACAGAGAAATCAGAAATGGTGGAGTAACACAGTGGAGCTGCTGCAACTTTTTACAAATAAAGAGAACAGAAGTCATAATGCTAGAGAGAGTGGAGGGGTGGGGAGAGGCTGCTCAGAGTGAAGGCAGTCAGCAGTAGAGGCACAGGACCCCCACAAGAGCACGTGCAAGGGAGGCAGATTGGCCTCCACTCATTTGTCTGTTCCTCAGATGTGCGCTAAGCATCGAATAAGTGACAGACACTGAGCTAGCACATTGGGGGCTACAACAGGGACAGACAGCCCAAGTCCCTGCCTTCACAGAGCTGCCAGTCTAGCTGGGAGGCAGAGAGTAGTTCTTACTTAGGTTTGAGCTGAAAGAGGCAATAAGAGACTTTCTACTCCAACCTTTCCATTTTATAGATGAGGAATAGGAGCCCATGAAGTATAGGAATTGTAGAAATCATTGTCAGCACCAAAACATACCCAGACCTCCTAATTTCTAGTTTAATGCTATTTTCCTCCTTTTGATGTGACTCGGGGAATAATAAAACTTGCCTAAAATATCACCATCAGTGGCCTGAAGAGTAGTAACCCCTATCAAGGGGATATGTGTATTTTGATTGAATGATAGCATGGTGTTATCAGAGGAGGTGACTGCTCAGGGGGCTGCACAGAAAAAGAGAGGGATTTCTCTCTCCACATAGTTGGACCCCGAAATGCACAGTGGTGATTGTGGAAATGACAGGCTCTGGGCCCCTGGGATGCAAGAAAGGAATAAGCCAGAGAAGGCCCAGAGGAGGAGGTGAGGAAGAAAATAGGAAGAAGGAAAGTGCCTAGTAGTTAACAACTATCTACTATGTGCTGCTGTGCACACATGCTTCCACAACAAATCCTCATGACAAACCTGCAGACTTCTGCCTGCTCCTGTTCATGGGGTCACCACTAGCCAAGAGGCAAAGATGGACCCAAATCCAGGTTGGCTGGTTTCAAAATAAGATGTGAACATATGTTTCAAATATCTACTATACCCCCCTGATAAAATTTCCCTGTATATGGCTTCCTGTGATTTCATGTTTGATAATAGCCTTATATTTCAGTTTACTTTCTTTTGTATTCATTTTATTTTTCTGACTGCTCTCTAAATATCATTAGGGATCCATAAACACTTAACAATCAGTGGAGGTAATTGAATATAAATGTTTTCTGAATTGCCATATGAGGAGAATGGACACCTCCTAATTTTTCCTTTGTGTAAACCTGCATGTTCACAGGTTGAGTTTTCCTGAAACAGGACACGTTTGCTCTCTATTAGTCCCTAATCAATTTCTTACCTTATGCCTATAGTCTCATGAAGCACTGTCCCACTACAATAATGGTATGTTCCACATCTGTGCTATCCAGTATGATAGCCATTAATCACGTGGCAATTGAGGATTTGAAATATGGCCAGTGTGACTGAGAAGCTGAATGTGAAATTCTTCCTACCTTGTATTAATTTAAGTGTAAAATGTCACACTGTGGCTAATAGCTAATGCATTCGAGAGCATGGGTCTGAGGGGTTCTGTCAGCATGTTGCTCCAATAGACCTACACTTATCTTCTATGTAGGCTCAACATTCATGGCGGGGAACTGAAGAATGATACAAACTCACTCTGATATGAACACAAAAACGTCAGAAGCAATCTGGTATAATAGCTTCAGGAATATCCAATATCATTAGTGGACTTAAGGATTCGTTAAGTTTTACAATCCCTTCACTGATGAGCAGGATGCACTTGTCTGATATGGCTGGCTGCATCACATTATTTTACAGGCAGAATGAACATTCTGGAAAATTTATGTCCTTGTGTAGAAGGGAAAGAAGAAACGAAAGAAAGAAATAAAGAAAGGAGGGAGGGAGGGAGGGAAGGAAGGAAGGAAGGAAGGAAGGGAGGGAGGGAGGGAAAAGAAACGAAAGAAAAACTCTTAGCCTGAAGGCCTACGTGAAAAACAAAGCACTTCTGAAATCTTTTTTGGGGGCCAAAATCACACCAAGCATTGCCTGTGGATGTGGATGTAAATGCAATCCAGTATCGCCTTACCATCTTTTAGCTCGACCACATTAGAATTTCCTTTAAAGCTTTTCCTGCTTCCCTCTGCTCTCTTTGATGCCCTCAAAACTATGCTAAGTTTCTCGTATTCCTAGTCACCTTGCCACAAGATTGAAGGTAACTCTGAAAAAGGATCTGTGAATAAAAAGCCATTCTACCAGAAATACCGCATTTCTGGTAGAAATGTGAGGAACGCTTTTTTTTTTCTTTTTTTCTATTTTCATTCTTTCTGTAAACTTAGTAGATATTAATACCTGGAGAGATTATTTTAGTTGCTATAAACAAAGTATCTGAATTTCTAAGGTGAGTTTCAGTGCTTGAAATCTATCATAACTGTGTCTTCTAATTTCATAGAATCTTGGTCTCAGAACCTTAAGTCTTTACACTCATCCTGCTTCATTCCCAGAGAGCAGAAGAAGGAGGAATCCCTTCTCTGTCTCCCACACTTTCCAGACCCCAGATAAATAACAATAGGCCACTATATCCTAAGAACTTTTCTAAGGATTTTACACTTACTAAGTCATCACTCCTCACAACAACCTTTACGAAAGTATTATTATAGTTATGGAAACAGGTACAGAAAGACCAAAAATTAATTATTTAAGACCAGTTATTTAATTAAGACTAACCAATTCAAGAATTACTAATTGGGTGTCATATATGTGTGTGTGTCTGTGTGTGTGTGTGTACACATAAAGATGTACATATATAGGTACATATGTGATATATATCACTATATACAGAAATATATGTACACACACACTGATAGATATAAATCACTGTGCTAGGTGCTATAAGGCATAGTTCTCACCCTCAAGACATGTCCAGTCCAGGAAAGGGAGAAGACCTGCATCTGGATATCTAAAATTCAAGGAGATGACATGATAAATTTAATAAAAGATATTACAGCAGATCAAGTATGGTCAGGAAGAACTAAAGCTGTCCTCAATATGAGTGTGAAAAGCCTTCACCACTGTTCTATGACTCCCTGGAAGGCCCATAGTTCACAGCAAAGTGGACACCAAAGGATTGAGGCTCTATTCCCTAGAGATGGATACCCAGAATTCATGTTTAAAAATTGAAAATAATCTCATAAAATAGTTGCATCTTCCTGTGCACGAAACAGCTGTGGCCATGATGCCCAGCTCAGAGCCCTGCCTCATTGAGTCCTCCCCCGAGCTTTCTGCTGGCACTAATGATGTCCAGATCTCCATGCACGTGGGTGCTGACACAGCCCCAGAAACACATGACTACTTCTGTCCCGTGAAATAAATCACAGCAAGGTGGCTGCCTATGTATTTCAGAAACCAGGAAAGTGAAACACATCATGATGATCCTTTCACCAGCTGACTAAGGATGCTTCTGGAGGGTAAAGGAGTAGGAAGCATATTTCCTACCATCGCAGTTCATTGCTTTACCTCTTCCCCAAAGATCATGATACGCTCCCATGCTTAAAGAGGATCTTCAGTAGGAAGCAATTACATCTAAGGCTAAAACTACAGCCTGTCATTTTATTACTTAAAAAATGTTTTATAAATAGACTTGGGAAGGAGGCACCAAAGTTGCTGTGAAAAGAATAAATTATGAACAAAATGGCCAAGACATAAATGGTAGTTATGATGACATCCATAGCGGGTCTTCCATAGGTCATAGTAATCATTTCCTGCAGGAAAGAAGCCACTGTCTATCCAGGGATACTAATATCATTTTATTCAAAGACTTCAGGAGGCTTTCATTCACATGTGGTAGCCACACAATCTTTGGACAAGAAAATGAAGAGTTTGGGGAATAGCATCATCTGCCTTCAGGGAAAACTCACAGTCCTGGTCTAGAATAAACTGTAGGGCTCCGAGAAAATGATTCTCTAAAAATAGCAGTCTATGGAAATATGAAGATTTTTTAAAGCTATGTTTAAATACATTCAGTAAATCTGAAATATATTAGTAAACATTGTTACAATATATTAAGAATAATTGTGACACGGATACCCCACCAAAATCACCTCTGTGTTGGCTGGACAAGCTGACGTCATTGCTAAAAGAGTGAAAATGTTTCAGTCTCAGATATTACAATGTTAACATAGTGAATAGTTATATGGTTAATACTGAGTGTCAAGTTGGTTGGATTGAAAGATACAAAGTATTGATTCTGGGTGTGTCTGTGAGGGTGTTGCCAAAGGAGATTAACATTTGACTCAATGGGCTGAGAAGAGCAGACCCACCCTTAATCTGGGTGGGCACAATCTAATCAACAGCCCACCTGATTATATGGGCTAGGGAGGCTAGAATGTAAGCAGGCAGAAAAATGTGAAAAAAGAGACTGGCCTAGCCTCCCAGACTATACCTTTCTCCCACAGTGGATGCTTCCTGCCCTTGAATATCAGACTCCAATTTCTTCAGTTTTGGAACTCCGACTGGCTCTCCTTGCTCCTCAGCCTGCAGACAGTCTATTGTGGGACCATACGTATTTAAGCATATTCCAGGCTTCTCCAGACACTGCTTTTATTGGGTCGCTCTCTTTTGTCTTGTTTTGTTTTGGAGTATTTTGCCAAAATATCATGTACAGCCCTATTTTATGTAAGCATTAATGCATGTTCACAATCTAAATAGAGAGGAATTCAAGATTATCTGCTCATTTGGGGTAGTCAATATCTCTATTCCCTTATATGATTATAAACAATTGAGATTTGGTTCTATTCTCATTTACGCATAAAATAAAATTAAATGGTTTGAGTCTGTTTTATACATGTGCATTGGACAGAGAGTTCAGGCTATTGGCTCCTCTAACACACTCTGAGGCCTTTATGGAGATGGATGAGATGGTAGATGGACAGGTGGATGGAAGGATAAATGCATGTGTGGACACCCTTGACAGAAGAATTCCTGAAAAATAGATGTCTTACTTACATAGCTGCATTTGAATTCTAATAATAAACATTGTTCAGTTGTTTGTTATCATTCCGTGAAATGAGAGGGATGAAGGCATGGTCCAGCCCCTCACATCCTATGACACATACCTTTGTAGGGATTTTTTTTTCCCCTGCTTTCTCTTTTCTCTCTATTTATATAGGTCTGTTTTAAATTCCACCTCCTCCTTCTTTCTCCTCATCTTCCCACAGCACAGTCCCTGGTGAACAGATCCTTCACGTCTAGGTTCCCAGCATTAACTGTGGTCTTATTTGTGCCTCCATGTGTATTGTGGGGCATTTCTCATGTTTTAAAATGTTTGTGGAATATTTCACATAGTCTCTAGACTGTTTTGAATTCTGTTCTTTTCTGGAGAGAGGAGAGGTCTTGTCTTACTCATTTAGAACTGGGGTAGAAACCTAGTAGTTATTGACATTTGTTTTTACTTCCATTTTAAGGATGATGCTCCCTGAGGGATTTAGGCTTATTTTGTCTCTTGCCATCTCTTTTCTTTTATCTGACTCTCTCAAATGAACATTTAAAAAAGGGTAAGGAGAAGAGAAAAGGAAAAGGATATTAAGACAGAAAAACCAAAAGAGGGAAGACTGAGTATGATGGAAATAACCAAATCACCAAGGGGGCTGTCAGTTCCCGTGATTCCTCTGAATTTCCCTCACTTTTTGGAGCTCTAAAATTCTCGGAGCTCACTATGCCCACTATGGTATGCAGTATAGAATGTCATGTTTAGAAATACTGTAAACAAAGACTTGGAATAGCAATTTAAAACAATGAAATGTTGCCCTGAAATTGTTTTTATAATTACAATCTTTGCACTGGGAAAACATGGCCTTCTAATTTGCATGCCCTTCTAGCACAAAGGTCTGACACACTCTGGTCTATCATATAAATCATTAGAAAAGGCTGCTAGATTTAAGAGAGCAGTTCTCTAACTCTGCAGTCAAGAGTATTGGGATCTTTATTTTTTCCTTCCTAAAGGTGGCTTAAAAGCTATTTAATCAGGTAAGTGTGGCCCTAAGATAAGAAGCAAATGGATAGGAAGGTTACAGGACACAGAAATAGGAGTTACAGCAGACCAGATGTTTGTCTCTAGAAAAATTACAATGGTAAAACCCATGTCTGACACGTCGGAGAGTCTCTCTCTCTTTCTCACACATACACTCATTCAGTCTTTATTCTGCCAGTTCTCAAATCTAAATTATTTTCCCTACTTCTGATCTTTGATTTCTGAATGTCTTTTTGCAACATCATTATAAACAAAACATGAAGCTTTTCATTTGTATCTATAAATAAAAGAAAATAGTATAATAAGACATTTTAGAGGAGGTAAAGTTATCATCTGCATGTAGTATTTTCTTTTTAATTTAATTTTTGTTTCAACACTTTAGTATCTTAGTCCTCTTATCTGTATTTAATTGATTGACAATTTTGTTTTCGGAATCATTCATTAATTACCCCTTTCCTTCTCTCCCAACTTCCGTCTCCAGCCCCCTTAGCTTCTCCCTCTTTTCTCCACAGTTTGAACATCAAATTAGACCTCTGAAGGGAATAATTTCAGAATACAGAACTAGGGTACACAATGTAGAGTTTGGTGCCCCAGATGGAAAAACTAAAGCATTGCCATCTTTAATTGGATAGTTAAATATTCCTTTCTGGCCTCTCAGATCTCTTAAGTTGATTTCAATTAATATGTAACATATCTGATGAATTCACGGGAAGAATTTCACAAATCTTTGAGTGGTTTTGTCCCATAGGGCTAAAGATACACATTTAAGGCAGCTTAAGGTTATTAAGTAAACTCGTTTTGTCACCTTTTTTTCCTGCCCATTTGCTGCCAGCAGTAGAGACACAGCGTGGACTGCAAGGCCTGTTGTTGACCACACAAGTCTCCTTGGTGCAGAGTGGCAGGCAGCCACACTTGCCACAACTGCCATGAGCCTGTATTACCATGGACATCATTCAGCTGATGCACACTAACCCCCTCACTGAAGGGAGATACATATGGAAAACTTTCAAAAAAAATGTATATATATGTACATATGTATTTGTGTGTATATACATATATATGTATATATGTATATTTACACACATTCCTTAAAGATATAAGTATATCAGTTCTTTTTCTGTGGAATTCTTAAGTCATCTCTACTTAAAAATTCTTTCTCATTGCATATATATATATATATATATATATACACACACACACATATACTCTCTCATTCCATATATATATATATCATATATATATGTTTTCACATTCCATATATGTAAGCTCTTTTATTCCATATATATATGCATGTATACATATATAAGAGCTCTATCATTATATATATATATATAAATAAAATTCTTAAGTCATCTCCACTTATAAGCTCTCTCCCATTCCATATATACATATCCCACATAGATATACTTTCTCATTCCATATATAACCTCTTTTATTCCATACACACACACACACACACACACACACATGCATTCTCTCTCTCTCTCATTCCATATATATATATATATATATGTATATATATATATGTATATATATAATGTATATGCATACAGCTTATAAGTGGAGATGACCTAAGAATTCCACAGAAAAGAACTAAATAATATTTTCAATTCTGTTTTTTTTTCTTTTTAGGAAACATATCTTTTGAAATCTTGAAACTTGTCTTAAGATATATTCTTCATAATTGCCTGCATATCTCATCTCTAAGTCAATGCTTTCCATTAAAAAAAAAAAGATTCTACATGTAACAGCCTTTAAAACCTTACCCAATGTTTTATACAAATGATTCCAATGTGGCCTTATTGTTGCTTTCAGGAAAAGGACAGTGCATTCATTCTTTCTGGATAAATGTTTACTCACTACCATTTTTAGGCACTGCCCCAGAAGCTGTGGTGGACTCAAAGATGACATTAATGTATTCCCAGGCTCCAGGAGTTTATCTTCAAGTTGGGAAGATCAAATATTAAAATTTAAAATATTATGATAAGGGTTACAAGGAGATGTAACATGGTATTAAAGTTTAGAGGATGAGGAGGTCAATTTGTCTGGATCAAATAGTAGAATTCTTCTTGAAGAAGGTAACATATTACCTCAGCTGACACAGCCCCAATGGGAACAGCATGTGGAAAAATATCAAGGTAGAAAGCACTGAATGTGCAACTCTTTGTTGGAAGGATATGGTATGAAGGAAGCGGAAGAAAAATCATGTTCTACCACGAATGCCAGGAAAAATAATTTTATTTTTATTTCATTGGCTCTAGGAAGCGCTTGAATTTGGTCTCATTATAAATTGGGGAGGGGTCGAGGAGGTGGTCTTCTAAAGAGAATGCAGTTCTAAAGAAATGTAAGGCATCTAAGGCCCCCATTACAAAGACAAAACACGTACCTCTTTAGGAAATGTCAGTGTAATTCACCCTCATAAAACTCAGGATCTTTTGTGAGGCCCTTGGGGTAGCCTAAAAAGGTTAATCCTTAAGATTTCTTTATGAATCGAATTTGAATGAAATTAAGATTTACACACACACACACACACACACACTAAATTGCCATTGGAAAATAAAAACAAATCAAGACCCTAACAGCACCTCTCATGACATCTGTGTAGAGTTAAATAAACATTTGTATAGAGGATTGTGAGTTAGATAATAAGGTCCCAGTATCTAAACTATGCACATTCAACAACGGTTTCATGAAATTCTATCAGCCTTCTTGTATCTACATGATGCTAGTTGAAAAGGCAGGAAGCAAGCAGATAAACTCTCTTGAATGACTGGGTCTATCAGCACAATATGTCCAATACTGGGAGTATACTTAACATTCAAAAAGTCTTGCAGTATAAACTATTCAATTCGACCCTGAAGAATACCATTAAAAACTGTCAATCAACTAAAGCCTTCATCCCCATCTCTTTTTATCTCATGAACAAAAGGTGGCTAAGAGAATTCGAACTAACTCTCTTTAGCACCCAATGTACAATTGAGGATGGGGTTAGAATAATTAAGATAATTGATCCAGAATAGAAGGTTCTTCAACCATTCAAGGTTAACTCCTCATGGATCTACCTGTTACTGCATTAGCCTGAACTACATCCATCCTTCTGATGGGGCATTTCTTCTCTGAATCAGTCTCAGGCCAGGAAGGAGGAAATAAACAGTGTATATTCAAGACTGCTACTCTCTTGAGTTTCCAGGCAAGGTGGTAAAGATAAGACAGCTTGTTAAAGATAAAAAGGTTATTAGTCTCTAGATAAGACATCTTATCTTCAACACCTTCTCCTACTTTAATATTGAGGCTTTGTCAATTCAATGGCAAACATCTTGATGGAAATCAGTCAATTATTCAATTGTTTGGTAGACTATAAGTGTAAAGAAATATAACAAAAATAAAAACATAAAAAGATAATGTTATTCACTTTGTGTTCATTTCTAAAATATCATTTGTTGTAGTCATTGTTTCATTAATGCTAATTTTTCTTTTATTCAAACACAATTTCTTTACTTTCATTGGGAAACAGACTTCTAGTTTCCACATTTATGTGTAATATATAATGACTGTGAAAGTTTAAAGGCATTTACTCCTTCAGTAAGAGGACAGTTCTTATTTATTTTCAGATCTACTGGATAATGGATTTTAAAATCCTGTTTTAATTTCATTCTCTCAGAACACATCATTTCTTTTGGTCAAAGCTACATTTTCCATTTTATTTGGATGACAGTTAAACATAGTACTTTCCTCTCAAGAAATATTCCATGTCAGAGCTATAAAAGAATATATGAAAGGTTCTAAATTTTCAGTTGTTCACCAGATAGTTCTGAAACACCCTTACTTTTGTGTGAGGCACTGAGTTGAGTCATGGTTAAAACACCAGGAAGACTCAAACATAAATTTAGCCCCCAAGGAACAAGTATAGTAATTCAGGTCATAAGTAATTACACAACAAAGTGGGAAGTGGCAAGTGATATGGTAAAGGAGGTACAGGTTTAAGGGGCAGTCTAGCCTATTGGTTAGGGAGAAGGTCTAAAACTAGCCACCTGATCTTGGATAATTGTTATGCCCTCTCTAAGGATTACTTCTTAGATGAATCAGGAATAATAATAGAACCTACCTTATGGGGTTGTTCTGCAGATTAAAAGAGATAATATACATGAGGAAATTTTCATATTAAAGAACACACATTTAATATTTATCATCATTATTGTTACAGTAGAAACAAAAGCAATTATTCAACTGTTTGGTAGACTATAAGTGTAGTCTACCACAGAATGAGACGATGCACAAAAGTGCTTATTATAGTGCCTTTGGAACTCAATTAATACTTTACAATTAGTAGTGATAAAAATAGTAATACATATCTTTGTCTATCCAGAGATAGAGAAAATGATCATGTCATACTTAGGAATTAATGTATTCTTCAAAGAATTTTGACATTTGAGTTGACCCTTTAAGGACAGATAGGATATAAACACGTAGAAATGGGTGGAAAGAACATTTTCTTTAGGAAGAAGGTGATATGCTGAGAGACAGAGATAAGAAAACCTCAGGTATCCATGAGATATAAGAGGCTGCTTCACTTGACAGCTGGGCAGAGTATTTAATGACGAGGAAGGCTGAACTGCTAATATCTATCCAACAAAAATGTCTGACCTTGATTCTGACCATGACTCTAGCCAATACAGAACACTTCAGGAGTTTGACAATGAAAGTTATCATACAAGCAAAACAGCATGTCATAGATATGATTTAGTTCCACCTCCGAACAGGTGCAGGAAACCTTACAAACAGACTAGCCTCATGAGTTTAGATAAAGAAGACACTCATAATACCATTTTCCTTAAAATTTGTATTTTCACTAAAGTTCACTAAATGTGAATCCTCAACATCTGCTTAAGCACAATAGCTAAAACCAAAACAGCTATAGTTCTTTTAAAAATACTAGTTGTCCAATCATTTTAATAAAATACAAATGAAGCTTTACCATTTTTAATAATAAAGATGACAACAAACTTTTGCATTGGAAACATCTGGATTTTTGTCTCCTCCGCACTCCCGTCTTCCCTTTTTACGAAAGTGACATGGAAAAGCAAACACCAAAATCATGTTTAAGTGGAAAGCCCAGGTCTGTGGAGACAGCTGGTGGAAAGGCACAGAGTAATGACTGAAGGCTCTGTGGTTTGCTGCTGTCATATGAAACAAAGTGGCCATGTGAAAAAAAGCCCCAGCTAACAGAGTACCTTGAGTGTCCAATTTCAAAGGTATTCAAATATTTGACCCTATGTTCAAGTTACTGTTTGAAATTCAAATTTTCTAACATTTATTTGTATATGCTCTATGCAGGGTATGAGGCTGATATATTCAAGCCCCTGTTATTTGCTGAGTTTCTGGCCTAGTGACTGCCCTGGTTTAGGAGTTCAGAGCAGTTAGTGTAGCATTAGTCACAATAAAGGACTATTTTAATAGTGTACTAATCTAAGAGCAGTCAAATTATTAGAAACCTGATTTGAAATTAGTAGAAACTTGATTTGTGATTAAGGGACAGGACTCGGTTATCATGAAAACATACTTATGTGCTCACATACCTATATGTGCACAGGCAAAACTTTTCCCAGTGATGCTTAACAAATGAAACACTCTTGTATTATGCTGATTTCTGAAATGAGTCAACTGCTCAGAAGCTGACATAAGGTCATTCTCCAACAAGAGACTCCATTTAGTTAGTTTCCTGTTGTGTTGTTGCTGTTGTTGTTGTATACTACACAGTAATAGACACGAAAACTTCCAAGGTTATTTCATCTTTCATGGATGAGGAGTTTATCTCCATGTAGTAATAACCAAGATTAAGTCAGTATTTTATTCTTGAATATATTCTACCATATTAGCATTGAGACTAAATTTCAATTTACTCTAGGCAGTTACCAAAATCTGTTTTTCTATTAGGCTTTATCTCTAGATCCATATTTTTTTTATAATGATCTCAATTCCACTTTCTTTTCTGCATCTTTTGGTAATAGCAATCTCTGCTTAAATGCAGTTAAAATTCATTGTAGCACCTTATTTATACTACAGCTCCATGCAATATTGGCTACGAAAATAGCATTCACATTTTAAAACAATCAGACAAAGGCCCTTCGAGCAGCAGAACCACTGGGAACCACTGGATAATATTTACTTGTCTTTATATTTAATACATCTTGGCATACTGAATTGGTGGTGGGGCCTAAGTCTGCACATGTCTCTTCTCTGGGCTTACCCAGATGCACCAACATGTCCTGTAGAGTCATGAAGGATGAACACATAAACACAAGCGCCTCTGCCTCATAGAGATGTTATCCTGCACCTGCAAAATCTCAAGGAGCATTCTCTGATGATGAAATAAAACCAAGTCCACAAAAAGTGCCTTCAGCTTTTCAGAACAAAGTTGTTATCAATATGCCTGGCAGTATTGCTCCTAATGAATATGATTCCCTTCTGTGGGGGAGAAGCAGGCTTAGATAAATGACTATGGCTGACCCCCTCTGCGTTTATACTGTGGAGAAAATAATGAAGAGATGTGCTTCACTAGGTCTGCTCTGGGAGAGGTGAGGAGAATGGAGCTTGGTAGATTATGCCTGTGGATGCCCTGGTCCCTTGCTCCAGCTCTCCTATCCTGTATCCTTGAAGAGCAGATCGGCAGGGTAGCTGCAGTAACTGCTTGCCTGAGAACAAGGCCAGCCACTGAAAGGATCTAATTTCTGTAATCACATTGTTTCCTCTACCACAAATGCTTCTTCCATCTTCTACATAACAACTCTTATCCTTCCTTCAGGACGCTACCTAAATATTAACTCCTCTTAAAATCGCTCCCTCAGTCCTCCCATGAGGTGATCTGGTCTGGTATACAAGGAAAAAAATTGTGTGTGTGTGTGTGTGTGTGTGTGTGTGTGTGTGTGTGTGTGTGTGTGTGTTTGTGTGTGATATACTCTTGAGTCAAAGAGGCCTGGCTTTATGAAATCACATATGTCCTGGCTTCACAGCTGAAGTTCTTTTACGTACTTTTGAATTCCTATTGCCTGGCTCATAGGAATACAGATTAAGTAGAATTTTCCACTTGTGGTATCATGTGGCCGCTTAAGAAATTTTGGATTTTGGAGCATTCGGAATTTAAAATATTTGGATTAGGCATGCTCAATCTATAGTAGCAACAGTAGTAGTAATAGCCAACACATGCAGTACTTATGTGTGTATGGTTCTGCTCTGAGACTTTTATCTATTAAGTCATTAAATCCTTATGCCATACCTATGATGAAGTACTAATGTCTCCATTTTACAGATGAGGGAGGAGAGGAAGAGAGATGTTGGGCAACTTTTCCAGGGTCATACTGCTAATGACTGACATGAGGTCTATTTAAATTCAGGGATTCTGGTTGGCTCTAGAGCTCATGATGCACAATCAGTATTTGTTAAATGAAGTAAAAGAAGAACAAATGAACAAATTGTCTGTAGGGAATGAAGCAAATTTTTCAGCCTTATATCTAAATATACGTGTTAGGTGTATCACTTAGGATGCATGTTGAAGTTATTCTGACTAGAAAAATTATTATTGAGCTACATCAAGCAAACAAGACTTTAATGGAAGAAAAACAGGGCAAAGAGTGGAGACTTACAGGAAACAGAGTATTGAAGCATTTACGCAACAAGATGGAAGGGCCTCAGAAACTGTCTGGTCCCAAACAATCCTTCCATAGAACCACAGATTTTAATTTGTATTACATAATGCCACAGAATTTCTTAATACTGCACCAAGTTAATTCACACTAAACTATTATTAATAATTTTCTGGGTATAGTAGATCCCATTGCTTTCAGAGAGATCCAGGAAACCTGGAACCACTGGTTTTCCAATGACAGATTTAATAAAAGGGAAAAAGCATTATGAAGGAAATGACAGGACATATAAAAGATTCCATATCTCGTATCTAGCTTCTAAGATATGTCATGAATTTATCCTTTCAGGAGAGGAGCAGATTCTTACGAGGTAAAAAACAAACAAAAACAAAAAAATCCAGAGAATATAGCACTATTACCTTGAACTCTCTTATTACCTATGGATTTTTAAGTATCTCTAGTTAGTTCCAGCTTTCTAGTGCTTGCACTGTGGTTATGGATGCTCAGCAGGTTATTAAAACAAGTGTTATTAACTGAAATGACTAGAATTTTTGATAAATAGTCTCAATTGTTATTTGGAGGGTCATGGCCACTTTCTCTCAGAAGAGCCTACTCTAATTTTCCACACTGGCTGCAAATAGGTGTCCATTTGTTGGAATCAAGTATCAAGTATGTGAGGTTTGGATTTTAATTTAGATTTTAATTTTTACCAGCCACTCTAAAGCTGTTCCTGATATTCTAAGGTAATTTGGTTTACCTTAGAATATGTTAAGAAATATACTTCCGGCACGGTGGCTCATGCCTGTAATCCCAGCACTTTGAGAGGCCAAGATGGGCAGATTACCTGAGGTTAGGTGTTCAAGACCAGCCTGGCCAACATGGTGAAACCCCATCTCTACAAACATACAAAAATTAGCCAGGCACGATGGTGGGTGCTGATAATCCCAGTTACTTGAGAGGCTGAGGTGGGAGGATCACTTGAATCTGGGAGGGGGAGGTTGCAGTGAGCTGAGATGGCACCACGGCACTCCAGCCTGGGTGGCAGAGAGACTCAATCTCAAAAATAAATAAATAAATAAATAGAAATATACTTCAACAGAATCACAAAACCTATAGTTGGATTGCAAGTTGTCATCAATTATACTGGCACCAGTTCTGCTAGAGTTAGGGGGAGCTCTGACAGTATTAACTTCTTTTAAGTGCTGTAAGAAAAAAAAATGTACAAAAATTTACTTAAGATAGAAACCTAGGACCATTCTTAGATGAAAAGATGTGCTTTTAAAACCGTTTTTATAAAAACAGAGAAAGAGATAAGAAATTCTTTTATTCGGCTCTTACTATGTCACCATAGAATTTCACTATAATCATTCTGTTTCTAAATTTGAATTGGCTTTATGTGAATTTTATTTAAAGTCATATAACTCTTCTCTTGTTACCTTGTGCTATCATCTGGCAATTGAACTTCCAGTCACCTCAGCCCTCCAGAACACAACTACAGCCTGGAGACAAAATGACAGTCATGGAAGAAGTTTTAGGGATTAAATTTAAGCTTCTTGTTTTCCACATGTGGCCCAGAGATGATATTAAGTGACTTTCTTAGACACATGGAACAAATGGAACAAAACTCCTGTACTGTCGAGCCAAAAACCCTTGGTCTCCCTATGTTATTCCACTGCCTTCCAAGCCTCCATTTTCCCTTTGAAAGGAAAAACCTCGAGCTCCACGAAAAACTAGTCTCATGAAGTCCTAATACTTATTAGGAGAGAAGAACATATCTGTCAACCCAAACTCACTGATGTAATATGGTTGGCAAAACAAGAATTTCTAAACTAAGTTTTCATTTTACTCTTCCTTTGGGAAACTCTAAACCTAACTTAGGTAGCGATAGGGTTTCCTGATGGTAATAGACAAGATGATTTTTGGTGATATGTGTACAAACATTTTGTAACAGTTATATATTTAATATTTTAGTAGCTGTTTTAAGTATAATTGACATAATAAAATGGCCTTATTTAAAAGGTATAGTGTAATAAATTTAGGCATATATGTATACATCTATGAAACCATCACCATAATCAAGATGAGAACATACATATCGATCACATCCAAATGTTTCCTTGTGCCACCTTCACACTTGTCTGACCTCAGGTAACCACTGATTTGTTTTCTGTCACAATAGGTTAGTTTGAATTTCCTTAGACATTTTTTGTGAAATATAATCAAGCAATACAGATTCTTTTTTTTGCTCTGGCTCAGCTTTATTATTTTATCAATTAGTTCCTTTATGGGTCATGGTTTTGGTGTCATATCTGAGAAATCTTTGCCTAACTCAAGGAAACAAAAGTTTTCTCTTACATTTTCTTCTTGAACTTTTATAATTTCAGGTTTTACATCTCTGATCTAACATTGACTTAATTTTTTTGTGTACGGTATGGGGTATAAATCAAATCTTTTTTTTTTTTTTTGCATGTGGCTATGCATTTATTCCAGCATCATTTATTGAAGAAACTGTTCTTTCTCTCTTAAATTGTATTTACTCTTCTGTTGGAAATCAAGTGTCCATACATGAGCGGGTCTACCTCTGTACGTTCTCTTCTGTTCCCTTGATCTGTTTGTCTGTCTTTAATACCACAGTTTTGATTACTGCAGCTTTATAATAAGCCTTACAATCCGTTAGTGTTGGTCCGTCATGTTTATCTTTTTCAAAATTATTTTAGCATTTTAGGTCATTTTTTATTTCCATATGGATTTAGAATCAGTTCATCAACTTCTACAAAAAAGTCTACTCAAATCTGATTTGGAATTGTGTTGATTATACATATTAATAAATATAGAATTGATATCTTAAATAATATAAAGTCTTCCAACCCATAAATACAGTATAACCTATTTATTTAGATCTTCTTTAATTTCCTTTAGCAATGTTTTGTAGTTTTTATAAGCCAACTGAAACCTAGTTTTCAGGGTATAAATTATGCATGCTTTTTTCAGCTTTGTCCCTAAGTCCTTCACATTTTTGATGCACTCTAAACGGCTTTAACTTTTAATTTCAATTTCCAAATAGTCATAGCTAGTATATAAAAATATAATCGATTTTGTATATCGATCTTATGTAACTTTGCTAAATTTGCTTCTCAATTCAAGGAGCTTTTTCCACTAGTTTCTATACAGATATTCATGTTGTCTGCAAACAAAGAGTTTTACTTCTTTTTCTTCCAAGATGACCTTTTCTTCTTGCCATATTGTGGTAGCTAGTACATCCAATACAACATTGCAATGACCAGTACTTAACTGCATTCTAAAAAGACATCCTCTGTACATCTCCAGAGTTCTCTTCCATGTGGCTTTCTCTTTTCAAGACTTCTGTCCTGAGAACTGCAGCCACCTTGGTCTTCTCAGACCCTCAGCTTCACATCCTCAACACAGGGAGCATACCATGGTCCTTCTTGGTTTCCCTCCCCGCACAGTGGCGTGGAAAACTCTTCAAAGAGTAAACCGGAGCACTCATTGGCCCTACGTTGTTTTTTCCTCACCCCTCAAGAATCACTGTCCTTCACTACCTGACATACTGTATCTTGAGAACCATTATTACATATATTCTATCCATTGTTATTTAGTTGTTTCACAAAGGAGTGTAAATCCATTCCTTTTTACTTTATTTTGGCCAGAAGAAGTCCTCAGATATTTATTTAAATGTGCACTAAAATATAAATGGCAGCTATACTGATAATACAGTAACGATTTAATTTTCTTTTAAAATAATTTTAAGTAAAATAAATACAAGTAGTTCATTTTTTAAAAAGGATGGTATATAGTAACAGAGATTAAATGGATGTGGCAAAAAACCTGAAGACTTTTCACTGAAATCTCTAAATTTGGAGAGCCCTATAATACAGATTAAATTAAAGTACAGGTAGGTGAGGGCTTACATTAAAAGGAAATCAACAGGGAAGATACAGGTAACTCTAAGCAAAGAAGCAAACAGATGTCATAAAAGTCATTTGAGGGCTGGGCATGGTGGCCTACACCTGTAATCCCAGCACTTAGGGAAGATGAGCCAGGTGGATGACTTGAGGTCAGGAGTTGGAGATCAGCTTGGCCAACATGGTGAAAGCCATGGTAAAAGCCTGTCTTTACCAAAAATACAAAAAAATTAGCTGGGTGTGGTGGCATGTGCCTTTAATCCCATCTATTCAGGAGGCTGAGGCATGCGAAACATTTGAACCTGAGAGGCAGATGTTGCAGTGAGCTGAGATTGCACCACTGCACTCCAGCCTGGGTTACAGAGGGAAACACTGTTTAAAAAAAAAAAAAAAAAAAGTAATTTGAGCTATTTAGTGTAAGGTCAATGAAGCAAGCACCCAGCAAAAGTTATTTCAGTTATCAATGCACTAAGGAACCTTTGATAACTGTTGCTCATAATGATAATTTTAGGTTTTAAAAAAGGTTAAACTATGTTCTGAATACTATGGTAAAGTGAGTAATGGTAATACATTTTAGAAACAATAACCATTTGAAACATTTTAACAATAAACACTTGTTAAAATTTCTTGCTTAAGGAGGTAAGAGATTTGCAGAACTTATTCACTTAGAACATCTTAATAGCATTTCTTGAAAACTGCAGAACAAGATGTTATTGCTCATTACTTCTTAGTTTATTAACAGTTGTTACAAAGAATAACTTCAGACAAAATAAATTTAATAGAGTTTATTTGAGCAAAGAACAACTCATGAATCTAGTAGCACTCACAATCAGAAGGAATTCAGACTACTCTGCCGCAGCACGGCGGAAAGAACACAAAGGAGATGAATGTGATTGGTTTAGAGTGGAAAGACTCTAGTTAGAGATTGGTTGGAAGTTATTACTAGTTGGCTTTCTAGTTTCAGTGTACTGTTTACATTAGGCTCCAGTCTGCTAACACAGGAACCTAAGCCCTGGGCTACATATTATTAAAAACAAAATAAAACAAAAAAACAGGGTAAAGTATGTGGTAGGGAAGACATGGAATGATTTCATTGAATTTAAAGACCCAGAACTGGAGTAGCTCAAAAGTGTCTGGCACTGTGGTGATCTCTCAGTTCTGCAGGGGAAAGGAAGGAAAGGGGCTGGGGGCAAACCAAAACTGAGCTTAGCCCGGGATAAACTGACCTTCCCAGAAGGCACAAGGAATATCATTAGCCTGAAAGCAGTGCCCTCTGAAGCCCCACAGCTCGAGAGTTTACTTTATGTTTTCTGGAATAACAAGTGCCTCACTGAAGCTATGTATGAGAATCACGACAGAGGGATTCTTCCAATCCTACAGAGCTGTATTTATTTATAATTTTATAGTTAAATAAAGTACTCAGTCACATCTTATCTCAACTTTAATACTCAGAAAAACTTAGAGACAGAAAATTACTGTTACCCTTAGATTATAGATGGGAAGGTTCTGGGAAAATACAACCTGTCCAAAATCACACAATTGCTCAGTAGCAAAACTTGGAAATGAAAACAGACCTTTCTCTTCTAAGCAAATGTTACTTCCAACATACAGAAAGTAGTTGGGGGTGTCATTCTTAACTCTATTTTTGTTTTGTTTTGTTTGTTTGTTTTTTGAGACAGAGTCTTGCTCTGTCACCTAGGCTGGAGTGCAGTGGCACAATCTCAGCTCACTGCAACCTCTACCTCCCAGGTTCAAGCGATTTTCCTGCCTCAACCTACCAAGTAGTTGGGATTACAGGGACCCACCACCATGCTTGGCTAATTTTTGTATTTTTAGTAGAGATGGGGTTTCACCATGTTGGCCAGGCTGGTCTCAAACTCCTGACCTCAAGTGATCTGCTCACTTTGGCCTCCCAAAGTGCTGGGATTTTAGGCGTGAGCCACAGTACCCGGGCCCTAACTCTATTTTTAATCCTCTGGTAGCGTTAAAAACATAACCTGAATCCACAGGCAGATATGAGAGATCTCTAAATCTCCTAAAACAATTTCATATATATGAACCTTCTTTTCTGCATGAAGGGTTCAAGGTATTAAGATTCAAAATGGGTTACAAATTCTACTTATTCTAGATAGTTTTGGAATGATCACTTAAGCTGCAGTTATAAATCTCTCAGCTCTTAACACTCCCAACAATTCCTCCCATTCCAATGGCACCAGGAGATACAGGTGTTTTCATCAGCAAACACCAGGACCTCAGAAAGGCAGAGCGAGGGTGGTGTTTCTCTATCTATTCAAATCAGTACTTTCCTACCTTTCACTTCTCTTTTGCTTAGGACAGTTTCTTTTAAGCCTGGGGCTGTGACACCACAAGATCATTTCACTCCCCAGTCTCACATAGGCATGGTGTTTACGTCAGCCAGCTGAAACCCACTCCTGGGATTCAGCTGATGACTTCTAGATGGGACCCTTGGAAAAAGTAAACATTTTCTAGAAAGAATGGCTTTTAAAAAAACTAGGAATGTAAAATCACAGATACCTATTCTTTTCTCCTGACAGCAGGAGCTGACCACTTTCATGAAAGGGGAAACAGACAGTAGATAACGATCCATGACTAACTGGAAAGACTGGAGGGTTCCTTGCTTTCCTTATAGACGGTTGCAGCAGTTATCATTCTAACTCTGTGTTCTTCCAGGCAAATTTCTCTTTGACACTTTTTTTTTTTTTTAATTAGCACTTGTGTAAGTTGCTTTGCCTGGTTGACAGATAAAGCTTATTTGGAAGAATGGTTTATGTGGCTCACTCTCCCGTTCTCCTTAATTTCCAGGCAACACCTCCAACAAAAGCCTATCACTCACCAGCTGCCTCCCACTCAGCTCGAGACTGCATTACCACGTCTGCCTACTCTGCTCCAGACACATATCCCTGGTCTTCCTCAAAACTGCCAAGTATGCCTCTACCTCAGGGCCTTTGCTCCGAATGTGCCCTCTGCTTAGAATGCTTTTCCCCCAGATAACCATTTGGCTTGCTTCTTCATTTAGTTAGGTATTTGATCAAATGTCACATGATTAAACACTACCCTGTAAAGAACAGTGATCTTCCAATTCCCCACATTCTCTATCTTCCTATCCCACTTCACTGTTCTTTGTTTTCTTTTTTCTTTCTTTCCTTCCTTCCGTCCTTCCTTCCTTTTTAGTGAAGATGAAGTTTCACCATGTTGTCCAGTCTGCTCGCTAATTCCTGCGCTGGCCTCCCAAAGTGCTTGGATTACAGGCATGAGCTACCGCAACCTGCCCCATTTTTCTTTATAGCATTTTCAACATCTGGCATAGTATACGTGTCAGAAAAAACTCTTTAAAATCATGATTTTGCTCTGCTCTCACACCACAACAATGATCATCAACACAGAGGAATACTGCCGTGACCAGATGTGTGGAGGTTTCCTCACCACACCAAGTGGGGTATCTTCCAATGCAATTCCAATGCTACCTGGAAATGGGTTGAAGGCCAAGATGTCCCCAGGACTCCTCCCCACCAGGTACCAGTCACAAGTATGGGTCTCTGGAATATCTGAGTAACTGACTTCAAGCTGAGGTTCCCATGATCCCATGTTGGGGTTCAATTAATTTGCTAGAGCAGCTCACAAAACTTAGGGAAACACTTACGTTTAGTGGATTATTATAAAGGATACAGATGAAGAGACGCGTAGGGTGAGGTACTGGGGAAGGAGCATGGTGCTACCATGCCATTCTCTGGCTGTGCCATCTTCTAGGAACCTCCACTCCTTCCGCTATCCAGCAGCTCTCCAAACCCAGTCCTCTTGAGTTTTTATGGAGGCTGCATTACACAGGCATGATTGAAAACCATGCAGCAATGTGATTGGACAAGAAGTGCATGATCTAAACCCAGCAAAGCTTGTCTGTTCAGATTTTTCTTGCCCTTTCTATGTAGCATTCCTTCCTCTATGGTATGGCGCAGGAATGTCTCTGGGATGAGGGTATTTTAACCCACAATCAGATTAGAATCCTGCTTTGGACAGATGAAAAGAGGACAGGAGAAGTTCAGAGAGACAGATTCTATTCCTAGGGCCTAAAGTACCCCAGAAACAGTGGAAAAGAACCAATATGTCTATCACAACATCACAGGCTGCCCCCTGGTTTTTGAACATGGATCTCCAACAATAAAAGAATACACAACTCAAAAGATGCTGCCACATTACTAGAATCTCATTCAGTCGTTAATAATTAGTCCAGTCCATTATATTGTATTAATGTCTCCCAGGGTGAGGCCACTCAGGTTTTCAGGCTTCCTTAACTTTCCCATAATTTTTTTCTAATTTAATTTAAATTTTTGTGGGTACATAGTAGGTATATATATTTATGGGGTGCATGAAATGTTTTGATACAGGCATGCAATGTGAAATAAGCATGTCCTGGAGAATGGAGTATCCATCCCCTCAAGCATTTACCTCCTTTAGTCTTGGCAACATCCAAAAACAGAAGTGGTCTCAGCAAACACATAGCTTCACTCCTTCAGATATTTGGTATACTTTAGCTAAGAGACACTGTCTTCTCTTCTTCCGAACTTCTTTCAAGGTGTTAATATTGGATTTCCCTAAATTAGTAAACCATTTATTCATTTCTTTATTCTCAGCTACTATTTCTCCTTCTCTCCATTAACACCCAAACTTTTTCCCCTTTGGAAAGTACATTAGAATTGCTACTGTGTCAGTCTAGATTGCAGGCAGCACTGCTACTCTAGCAAGTACCTTCTCCTCAGTCCATCTCCATTCGTATAGCATAAGGTTACACAAGTGCAAAACTAGTGAGCTATTTTTGCCTGCAGGAAATATAGCTGCATTCACTCCTAGCCCCAGGTTTTCAAGATGGGGTAAAGGCACAACCAACCACCATCAGGTCCTTAGGAATTCTGAGGGAAGTAAAAAAAAAATTGTTGAGGTAAGTTGGGGAATGAAGAAAAAATATATATAGTCATTATACCATTATACTCCTCCCTTGGCAAACGTTGCATAGCCTTAGCAGCATCCTCCCGAGTCCCTTTTCCCCAGATCAATCACAAAAACAA
This sequence comes from Cacajao melanocephalus, assembly GCA_963573385.1. Taxonomy (NCBI): domain Eukaryota; kingdom Metazoa; phylum Chordata; class Mammalia; order Primates; family Pitheciidae; genus Cacajao; species Cacajao melanocephalus. The sequence continues at coordinate 147,451 of CAUYLG010016973.1, forward strand.
AGAAAAATCTAGTGGGGCACTCCTTTAGTCCTTCCCACTCAGTGTGGGCACACTCATGAAGGCATGTAAGCCAGCCATCATGCTTTCATTTCTCCCTGTTTCAGACAACCAATGTTTCCATTGCTTTACTTCTCTTTTAAACTATTACTCTAAAGAGGGTATCTCTCTGCTCATTGTTGGAAATTATGGGTTGTATGGTGTTTTCTTTTGTCTAAAGAAATGATGGTTGGCCATCCAATCCATGAAATATATTCTGTTTTTTTAAACGGCCCTCTGAGCATTTTCATCTTCTCTTGAGTAAGCAAAACCCACTCCAGAGAAAGTGTCTATTCTTGTCAAGACCTATTTGTAGCCCTCAGGTTATCATCATCAGTTTTCTCTTGACAGCTATGATCAGGGCCTTCCCGCCAGGGAATCTGCCCCATGGCCATCAACATTCTCTGTCTTTTTTGATGATAAACAAAACAGTTTTTATTGGCATTTTATGCCTGAGGGTGCAAGAGTAACAGGTCTAGATTCAGCCCATCTCTGCACTGCTGCAGTACTCCCATATCCCACGTCCACTCATTTCATGGACCCAGGTGACTGCTTAAGAGAGCACATGAGGACATCTGCTTGTTGATTCCAGTCACTTTCCAATATTGACTTGCTCTATCTTAATGCACCCCTCAAATTTCCTTTTAATAGGCCAGATGTCCATCACCCTTTTGCCTGAGTGCATGGCCAAGCCATTGGTCTCTGCCCTTGAGTCAGTAATAACCCAAACACAGGGGCTTCCACCATTGTTCAACTCTTCCATCACTGTTAGGAAAACAGGACGCAGTTCAACCCACTAAGTTGATCTTTTTTACCTTCTTTGGACAAAGTAGCAGGCTTCCAAACAGGATGCTGTCTATTCACTTTGAAACTTTTGTCTAAACCAAGCAGCTCCAGTGGAGAGATGGTCATGGTCTACTGTCCAAATGTCTATAGAATCCAGCAGCACCCCACACAGTTTGAGAGTCAGTTCTAGGGGTAAAGATGGTCCCTGCCTGTAATATCTCCTCCTTCCATCCTCCAGGTAGCACACTCCTATATAAACCATTTCTATTTTATTACAAAACACTTCTGGACACTGCCATCCCTATTAGAGCATTTCTCTGATATCACTCAAAACATCGTGGATATTGCAAGTTTTAGTGTCCTTCAGTCATAAGAGTAGCTTCAGTTAATGTCCCATAACAAATGCTCCTCTAGTGAAAATTCTCTAGTCCAAAGTCCCAGTAGTTGTTGCTGGGAGGTGCTCACAGGCTTTTGCCATGAGCCCCAGTAACAGCTCCATAGATCATTACCAAGAGGAGAATTTGTCCCTACCAGAACTCCAGCTTCTACTCTGCACTATGTGGCCTTGGGCAATCTTCCTGAGGTTCTCATTTAGCATATCCAATTAACATGGTCTAAAGGACAGGTTTATAGTGTTAAGTAGTGGAAATATTCCCCAATCAGATACAATGTCCATTCCCACTATACAATCAGGTAAAAGAGACACAACCACTTCACACAAACCACGTTGAAATATACCAACTTCATAATCACAAAAACCCTTACGTGTTTATGTTCTGGTTCCAGGAACTTCTCTACCCACAGACCATTTTACTCTTTCTTGTGCAAAAAGCTTTGGGTGCCCAGTCAGGGGTTGAGCTAAAGGACCCTGGACCTTTTGCCAATCTGTATTTTGATTAATCTGCCTAATTACTGCCTCAGGCAATGTCAGATCAGATTTTTCACTATAATCTCTGCCTTCTGACTTTTTAAGTTTCTCCATACTGGAGGGTTTAAGGTCCTTTAATGCTGGAGGAACATCACAGGCTTCTTCTAGTCCACTTGACCTTCCACAGTGTTGTAGTAAGAGCTGCATCCTAACTCCATCAATTTCCATTTTATTCATGCCATTTCTTAGTAACCAGTTAAATATTTCTACCCTGCTTGGATGAGTCCTATGACTCTCCTCTTTTTCTCTCCCCATTTTACTTGTAATCCCTTTAATGTCCTCAGTATCCGTGAGACCCATATGTGGAAATTGAGACAACAAATCAGATAAGGTCAGATAAGTCTTTTTTTTGTTGGGGGGGATAGAGTCTTGCTCTATCACCAGGTGCCAGGCTGGAGTGCTGTGGTGCAATCTTGGCTCATTGCAAACTCCACCTCCCAGTTTCAAGCAATTCTCCTGCCTCAGCCTCCCGAGTAGTTGGGATTACAGGTGTGCACTACCACGCCCAGCTAATTTTTTTGTATTTTTAGTAGAGATGGGCTTTCACCATGTTGGCCAGGATGGTCTCGATCTCTTGACCTAGTGATCCGCCCGCCTTGGCCTCCCAAAGTGCTGGGATTACAGGCGTGAGCCACCTTGCCCAGATCCAGATAAGGTTTCTTGAACTGTTGTTCAGTTCTGCAGGAATAACGTATTATGAGGCACCCATGTAGAAGAGGCTTCCTTAATCACAGCATTTACCATAATCTGGGTAGCAGGCATATTCAGGGGGCAAATATCCAAGTAATCATAAAGCGAGTCTCACATGACTTGCATAGGTAGTGTATCAGCTGCCTCATTTGAGGTACTCCACTTGGCATTTACAGGGAGAGTTGGGCAGTCACTCCTCTCACTGCAAACTGACTTTGTAGTGGCATTTACTCAGTTCACTACACTGGCTGTTTTTTTTTTTTTGGGAATAAACTCTTGAGTATCTCAATCATATATATCCATCTGTAATTGTTCAACATAAACTGTGGATTCTCCATCAATTCAAACGTGTTCTTCTCCTCTGCAGCATTTAAAACCAAAGACACTGCTCCTAAATTAGTTACTCTCACAATCCATTTTAAAACAGGTTCCTTAGGGAGCTGATGATCCCCAACCACAAAATGAGATAATTCCTTTCCACTATATCCTCTAGTTTCAATAGTTTCTTGGTTTTGTCCTTCCCCCATACTGACTAACTTCTTGGTGACCAAAGGTCTTCAAGGTACTTTCTGTTGCCTTGACATAATTTTCCCCTTTGTGGGTGGCTTCCAGGCTAGTGGCCTGAGCTCAGAGAGACACACATGTGACCTTAGTCCAGCCTCAAGGCCTGACTCAGTATTCTCTTTTACTTTCATTTTAGTTATTATAGATAGCAATAACCAAGAGATACAGTGTTTAGCATGGTGCTTATTATTTTGAATTCCCTTGCATATCCAATAAGCCAATTCCTCAAGAATTGAGTCTACCATCATCCCTAAATTTCACTGGTAACTTTTATCTTTAGTAACTGAATGCAGTGTAGCTACAGTTTCATACCATGGGTGACTAGGTAGCCACCCAGGAATTAAATTCCTCATCCTCCATTCTTTCATTCTTTTTATTCCTAAACCATATGTTTCTGTGGGACAGGACCATTCCAGCAAATGCCACTTTTGACACCAATTGTATCAGGAAAACTCAAACCATGTTTTTCTTCTATTCTTACACCACCATAACAATAATCAACACAGAAGACTTCTGTGACCAAATGTGTGGAGGATTTTTTCCAAATACTAAGCAGCAGACAACAGCTGGGTGTCCTCTAATTCAATCCTGATACTATCTACCTGGAGATAGTGTGAGATCCCATGAGTTGAGGGTTCAGTCCTTAAGACTGCTCCCCCTGCTCCCAGACACCAGTCACAAGTATGGGCCCCAGAAATTCTGACCGACAGGCTTCAACTTGGGGTTCCCATGACCCCTGCTTTGCATTTGATTAATTTGCTGGAGTGACTCCCAGAACTCAGGAAAACACACTTAGTCATTTAACATAAAGGATATTGCAAAGGATACAGATGAAGAGATGTGTAGGGGGATCTATGGGGGAAGGCGCATGGAGCTTCCATGCCCTCCCTGGGTGCACCGCCCTCCAGGAGCCTCCACATGTTCAGCTATCTGGAAGCTCTACAAATCCAGCACTCTTGTCATTTTATGCAGGCTTTATTACATAGGCAAATTGACAACCACGTAGAAATGTGATTAAATAAAAGATGCATGATCTAACCCAACAAGGCCCGACTGTTCAGACCTTTCTTGGCCTCTCTGGGTAGCATTCCTTCCTCTAGAGTATGGAGCATAAATACCTCCGGAATGAGGGGTTTTTGACCCACAATTAGATTTGATTCCTGCCTTGGGCAGGTGAAAGGAGGACAGGAGAAGGTCAGAGAGAGATTATGTTTCCGGAGGCATAAAGTGCCCCAACATTATAACAAGGACTATGGGACTTGGAAGGCAGGAACAGTGGATGAAAATCAATATACCTATCATAACACCTCAGCACACATGGATGTTTACTTATTTATTGTCTTCCTTCCCCTGGTTAGAATGTAATGTCCATGACATTAAGGGTTTTGTCTGTTTTGTTTCCTGATGGTCTCCTGACAAGAGAATAGTACCTGACAAGAGGAGGTACTAAATCAATCTCTGCTGAGTGACTAACTGAGTGAATGATGTATGCCATCAAATTCACTTCCCAATATCCCATTACATGTTGACACCTGCCATCATATTCTAGGTGGCACTTCTGGGCCTAGGACTAATGACATTATTGTCATCTAGATACTCAAAAAAGCTGTTACAAAGTGGTCAGTGGGATGTTGTGTATGACCTTTTGATCCGAACTACAAAGCAATATTCTATGTTAGCATGTCTCAACCTATATCATTAATGGTCTATAAAAATTTTCTTTAAGTTTTTAAACTCATTTTTCTTTAGATTTTGATCAATTATTCTATTTTATATTATGATATACACTTCACAACAATGTAGACTATTACAAACTACAAATATTTACTCATTAAATTGCAACCTGTTAATTGTGGCTTATTTAGCCAAAGTAAGCACTGTAGATTTGAACAGAGGTCATTTTAAATCATGAACTTTAAGAATCATAGGGAATAATCAAAGGTTGCCAAACCTGTTCTTTTTTCACCTCACTTACAGATTCTTCATAAAAACAATATATGATGACAAAAGTAACAGCTTCCATGTAACAAGTTCTTATCTTACTATTATCTAATTATCTTAGGTTACAATAAGTTCTTATTTGACTCTGTTGAGCTGTGACTTTCACTATTTTTTGTTTTTCTTTTCTTGAGACGGATTTTGCTCTTGTTGCCCAGGCTGAAGTGCAATGGTGCGATCTCAGCTCACCGCAACCTCTGCCTTCTGGGTTCAAACGATTCTCCTGCCTCAGTCTCCCGAGTAGCTGGAATTACAGGAGCCTGCAATGATGCCCGGCTAATTTTGTATTTTTAGTAGAGATGGGGTTTCTTCCATGTTGGTCAAGCTGGTCTTGAACTCCCATCCTCAGGTGATCTGCCTGCCTCAGCCTCCCAAAGTGCTGAGATTACAGGTGTGAGCCACCGTGCCCAGCCTTGTTTTTCCAGCTCCACAGATGGGTACTAGTTGTTGGGGTGGCAACACTGTGTAAACGGTTGGCTACTTGTGCCTGTGGCTGAATGGTGCCTATGTTTAATGCCCTCTATTGTGCACATATGCAGATCTGTTCTTTGATCCAGGACCCTCCCACTTAGGGTTTTAATCGACCATCACAATCCTTTATCCAAAAATCAGGATTATCTTGTGAACGGCCCTAAAGCCTAATCTGGCAGATAAGGCTCTTAAGATCGTAGCCAGGCATGCCTCTCTCACCCATGTCACTCCTTAAGAACAAACAGTCCCACAGCCACAGCTAGATTCCAGAGTGAAGTGTTGTTCTTGATTTAAAGCTTAAGTGGACTTAGAAAATCATCTTTAGTTACATCCCAAAGGGGGGAAACACAGCTTGCATGGTTAAAGAAAAGCTGTCATCTCCCCCGTTTTGTGCCACCCAGGGACATGTTCCCAAGTTCCTTCTGGTTGTGTACAACCAGAGCAACAACACCAACAGACAATTAGGTGAAAGCCTTGAGCTTAAAGATAAGCTGTCAGGGACAGGAACTCTTTCTTTCCAGGACTCACTGTTCAGACTCAACATTTCAGCAGCCTGCCTTGGCTGACATGTGCAAGGCTAGAGTGGAAACCTGAGTATTTCTTTGATTGTGCAAGCAGTTTCTGATCTCCACTCAAGTTTCTGATCTCCACTCATAAATATGCACAAACCAATTCAAGCTCAGTTATTATGTAAACAAGGGGGCAGTGTTTGCTGGCACTGCAGCATGCTGTAGTGCTATTAGTTAAGGAAAAGTAGAATTACCAAAGATGTCTTCTTGTTAGGTGCATTAATGCCATTTACACTCATTCTTCAGATAAGTAAACTAATTAGAAACAGACTCAGCACTTCTCATTCCAAACCCTAACACATTGGAAGAATAATAATAGAGGCAAAGAGAGGTGAGTTTTGTGCCAAACTTGTACACGGTTTTAGGAAACAGGCAGGACTGTTTTACTAAGCTCTTCATTCCAAGACCATTTAACTGACTCAGCCTTCACTCCATTAGGTTTCTGCTGATGCAATACGAGAACTGTAAATACACTAAGTAACTACTAACAAAGGTGATTTGTTATTTGCATGTTTTTCTGTGTTGTCTCTTCTCATAATGGCAAGGGACAGAAATGTTTGCCACATATCTATTTTTGGTTTCTGTTTTTATTTACCCCTCAGTCTTCTTATTTGCAATAAAGAAAATTTCAACAATATAGAAAAGTATAAAGAGAATAATAAAAACCAGTTGTAATTACACTATCCAAAGATACTGTTGTTTTGTTGTGTTTCTTTAAATAATTCTCTCTCTATACCACGTTTATGCATATGTCCATGCTTTATTTTGTTTGAAAAAATAAGCCTAACATTGTATATATTTTATAGGCACATAACACTATACATGTTTTTCCAAGGTATACTGTTAACATTTCCCTATATAATTAAGATTAGAAATATATTTATTGCACCCTATTCTATCATACGAATATACAATATTTACATAAGCTGTTCATAATTTCTTATTTTTCACTATTCTAAATAATGCTTCACTGAATATCCTTCTGTATATATCTTTGCATGCATATGTGTTATTTCCTTAAAGCCTCCCCTTTTAAAGAACACACACAAAAATATATGATCATCGATTGGGCAATGCTCATAGGTGTTAACTCAAGAAAATTTAACAAAATAATGTGGGTTGCCCAAGGTTTGGACTATTGAGGTGACATTTATCCAGATTTTCCTGTGGTGACCCTTTTTCACTGTGGCCTGAGATGTAGTAGCGTATACGGTGAAATTAAAACAAGTACAATTTGCCAGTTATATCTGTGATAGAATCAGAAATTAAACTTATGTCCTGTAGCACTGTGACCTTGATGCTCTTGTCACAGCTAAAGACTGAAATAGAAAAACACAAACAAGACTGTGTCAAATGGAGGCACACTTCCAGCACATGTTTCATATCCATAAGCAGGTGTGATGAACATTACTTCTGTAGGTGTCCATACCTGGCGTCCTATAATTCGCAACTTCCACTCTCTTGTCTACCTGGAATTTGACAACATACCCATCGAAGCCTACTTGAAAGTCATTTCCTCTAAGAAGCCTTCCTGATCTTTCCAAAAAATCATGGCTACCACTGAGATCCCACAACATTCTTTATTGAGACATCATTGCTTGAGTGTGGAGTTCACTCTCAAACAATACTTCTGGAAAACAGGGACTATCTCTTACCTCTCTTTGTAGGTCCACAGATTCTGACATATAGTAGGGACTCAATAAATGTTGACTGAGTTAATCAGTGGTGATTGGGATGTTAATACCATGAACTGTGGCTCCCTTACCCCTGCACACCCTGACAGGCTCCTCAGCCAGGTTTAGAATATGGAAAATATGAAAACAGAGATGCCATTTTAGTGCCTGCCTCCTCGGCCGTGATAGCCTCACCCATCCATCAGTGACTGTGGTCACCATCACTATTGTTCACCAACTCCACAGAGTGTCTGACCTACTTAATGATCTGTTTCAGGAGATAGTGCATGTCCGTGAATGCCTTATCCCAGGCAGAAACAAAACAGAGGGCCGGGTTACCTGTGGATCACCTCCATCATGTGTACACATTTAGAAATACACACATAGAGAGAAAATGCTCATTTCTGTATTCACATGCAAACATATACATGCTCAGTCCCAGGTAAGATCAAGAGAGAAAAAAAGAAAAAGAGCAAAATGGGAAAAGCAGAATATAAAACGAAAAGCCTACCAGGAGACTGCATGTTTTGTGTGAGAGAGGGATCCCCAGGTGGGAGAGAGAGGAGGTAAATACATGATCAGCAAAGGTGCTACCAGATGCTAATTATAAATAGAGCAGTGCAGCATGAGCAGATTAGCGCACGTTTAATCTGTCACCTTAAGGAGTGTGCAGCCTGCAGGCAGGAAGCTGATCACAAAGGCAGTGTGAAATTCGTGGACAGCATCTTTATCAGCCAGTTGAGGAGATGATGACTATGTTAATGAGACAATAGAAGAAAGATATGACTATAAAGTTCTGCTTCTCAAACTTTAGTGTGCAGGAAAGATGCGCCTTGGGATCTTTTGTTAAAAACATAGAGTCCTAACCCTAAATATATTTGGTAAGTCTGTGGTAGAGGCCGAGAAACTACATTTTTAGCATCCGCCCAACTGGAATCTGAGGCAGGTCTGAGGACCATTCCTAAAAGAAACACTGCTGCAAAGGGAGCGAAAAGAGATACAGAGGCAGGGAAGGAAAACGCAAGAACTTAATTACCTAAAGGCAACCAAACCATGCATACTTTGTTATATCACAATTAAAGTAAATCCCAACGATTTACTCTACTTAAGCTAAAACATTCTGACATTAGTATTACTTTGTTGACTTGAGGTAATGAGTCCAGAACCTTATAAGCCTGTTTGTTTTCTCATCTATTTCTATCTCTATCTGTCTATTATAGTTAGTACATACAGGATTACCACAAAACCATGACGCCTTTGTTATAGTTCATGCTATAAGCTGTGCAGCTTTTTAATGAACAGGCTAAGAAAATGAGAAGAAGGTGCTTTCTCTATTTGTTTAAATACTCCTTCCACAGAGCTTTCCCTGACCCCTCACCTCTTTTCACTGCACAAGTGTCCTGCAGTTCCTTTCCCTGGTGTTTGTAGTACTTGAAATAAATTACTGTCATTCTGCCTTGCTTGCCACTGGGCAAGCTCCATAAACACAGATTATCATCTGTCTTGTTCAGCTGTGTATGACCAGCACCAAGAACGATGCCAGGCACATTTTAAGTTCTCAAACATTTTTGCTCAAAGAATGAATAAGCTTTATCCTCATGGATTAAAATCTGCACCGAGGTAATCTGGCTAAAATGAGAGTCACGAAAGAAGAAGCTTAAAATTTACTATAGCGATGAATGAACTATGTCTTGATTAATGAAAGTCTACTCCAATCATATGACTCAATGGAAAATAATTAACTGACAAGATACCGAAGATTAAAATGATAAGACAGATAGAAGACTGTTTCCCCCAACAGTGGACTCCATCGTCATCTCTCTTTAGTGGGCCATTTCTTTCCTTCCTCCTTATCCTGAGTCACAGAGGCAAGCTGGTGAGACGATGAAGAGCCTACCAGGCTCAGGGGTGCACTAGAGCTCACTGTGGTAGGAGACAGAGGCTGGCCAGCTGCATCAGGTGGACCACCTCTATGGGCAGGACCTGACCTGGAAGCCTGGTCAGAGCCTCTGAGCTCTGAGCTTTGGTAACATAACTGACCTGAAAGAATACCAGTAAATGCTGTGATAATGATCGATCTAGAGCAGATGCTTTCCTTTCATCTACAAACGTTGAGGTATTTGGAACTGTTTCTGCCCTAAAAGGTACCTTAATGCCTTCAAGCTCTATCAGGTCCTTGATCCCTACTAAAGAAAGCTTCATCTTTTCTGTAATGTCTAGTTAACTACCCAGCAGCATAATCATTTCTTCTGGATGGGAAAATCAGAATTTTCAGGAAAAGGGCCCAAGCTTAAATGTTTTGCAAAAGCTTCTGTAAGTATACCGATAGATTCTCTTGGTAAAGAGTTTAGCATTCACACCAGCTTGGCATCAAAGAAAAGCCCACATGCCCTTGCTGGCTATACGATTAGCCTAAGAAATATTATGTTTCCTGTCTTCTTTATTTCATCTAAGGTATTTAGATCGAGATTTAAAGTTGGTTTTTGTCTTTTGTGCCTGAATTACCAGATTTTAACAATTTGTTCTGCAGCTTTCCTTCCATCTGTGAGCCAAGATCAGCACTCTGGAGGAGAATATACTTCAAAGCTAGCACATCTGGATTCAAATTTGTTATTCTCTTATTCACTTGCAGTAGATCCATGAACAGAAATGTTAGCCTTATTCTCCGTATTTATAAAATGTAGATAATGATAACAAACATAATAGGCATAATGCTGAGATAATTAAATGAAGAAGCTATTAATAGTACCTTGATCCTGGCCTTGAGTAGGCATTCAATAAATATTACTTCCCCTGACCAACACCCTTTCTCTCAAAAAAGGTCTTAGCTTGCCTGCAAAGCACTCCTGAGTGTCTAAGCATGGAGAATTTTGCAATCCTTCTCCGACAGGAAGAAGCACCACTCCCAACAGTATTTCCCAGTCCAACACAGCATGCCATGTTTTCCTTAATGAAGAAAGGAGTTCTCAGCTAAGTGAAGTGTTCTTTGTTGTGGCTTGCATACCATCTAATATTTACCTTGTATTTAAATTTTCTACTTATAAGTCCCAAGTTGAAGGACAAAAAGCACCATCTGAAAAAGGCTTGTATGATAAATACAAAGATAAGCTTACTACTAAAATATCTTCTTTAAAATATTTAAACATAGAAATATAATTTTACCATGACCTTCAATTCAAACATATATGTGAAACGTGACTAAGGGAGCAGATTGTCCCTCAATTGTGGATTTTAACAAAAAAGTTAGAAAATATGGGGGCATGGCAATTAATGAAATGAACTACTATTTATATTATGCTTATAAATTGCTTGGCACTATAAGCCACTGACTGGTTTACATTTATTATCTGATTTAATTTTTACAATAAACCTATCAGTTAGAAGTGGTGATCAGTATTTTACAAGTGAAGAAACGTCAAAAAAAGAGGCTAAATAACTTACCCAAGGTCACCTAGCTAGCAAGTGAGAAACCAGGATGCTGGCCCAGTTCCAGGGGACGCCAAGGCTTGTGCAAGGTGTCCACACAGTATCTGCCTTCCAAAGGCATCACTGACATAACCAACACCTGATCATCCAAGAGGCACAGTCTCACCTAACACTGGGCTGACTTCTACTGTCAGGGAATGAATTGGTATAGAACTCTGGCTAATGAGGCTAGTCTCAGAAACGGCACTTCCAGATGTCCAGAATATAGGTCCAGATCTGAGATATGTATTTAGAATTTTCCAGGGGGACACCAGTGGCCTACTAACTGTAGTCATGTCAATAACTAGGCAGGCTTGTGTGGCTTTGGTGGGGAGGTGAGCAAACAGAATCTGGCATGGGAGAAGAATCTCTTTTTCCTCTGACAAATGACAAATCCCACTTACGTAAACACACACAATGAGAACACATGGACACAGGGAAGGGAGCATCACACACTGAGGTCTGTTGAGGGGGAATAGGGGAGGGACAGCGGGGGGTAGAGAGGTTGGGGAGGGATAACATGGGGAGAAAGGCCAGATATAGGTGATGGGGGGGATGGAGGCAGCAAACCACATTGCCATGTGTGTACCTATGCAACAAACCTGCATGTTTTGCACATGTACCCCAGAACCTAAAGTACAATAAAATATACATAAAACACACACACACACACACATACACTTCTAAGGAAGTCACTGATTTGCCTTCAACAAGCGGTGCTTAACAACCAAGATGTTACACACGTGATTCCCACATTCTGAGCTTCAGCTTGGCACTTTCAAAATTCCCCATCAGATCTATTTTCAAGGTTCATATACAACATCACCTATAAACAACTCAGCCCTTACTAACAAAAATGTAAATGTAAACCAGGCTACAACGCAACAAAAGACAATAAGCAAATTTTGAGAATGGAGGAAGATAAAGATGTGCTTCCCATTTGAACTGTTTGCAATTCTGATCTTCACACACCAAGTGAATCCTTAGAAAAGCAACACCATTTGAACAAGAAGGGGCATAACAAACGTTTTCAACAGGGCAAGCCAAATGGAATAAAATGATCTCTTTTTCTTTCTGGTTGAGAGTACTATGACTGCTGCACTTGTTAAAAGCACAGTCATTATTGCCATAAGTAAAATAAAATAACATTTATTATAACATTTCTGTAACTCCTTACATTTGTTCTGATTTGAGATTTTAAGCGTGATTGTGAGAGAATTGAGTTCCAGTTATTTTCATGGCTAGTAGCAAAGAAATGAGTGAAAATTGCATTAGAGAATCTGTCTCTGTGATGGTTTAACATGTGGTTTTACTCCTCCAATGCAGTACAGCTTTGGGAGGTTTTCACTGGGAAGAGTGGACAGCAGCTTTGGTTCAGACCCCTAATGTTCAAAGTAATTTAGTAGCAGGGCACTTTTCTAGAATTTCCTACAAATCCAAATCCAATTACCTGTGCAGGCTCTAATAACTAGTTACATGAGTATGTTTTTTCTCCTGGCACCTGGGCAACTACTTGAGGCAGCAAATTTATATCTCTTATGAGCATTTACATTTTATTTTTTGACTACAGAAGTTGTCTTAAAGATAACAATCACAAAGGCAAATGAAATAACAAGATGTAAATCAGTCTCTTCACCAATGACTTAGCAACTGGAGGTAAAGAGGATATGCAGGGAGGAAAACCTAGGATGGTAAACGGAGAGACTGAGCGTTTAGACCCAACCACCACAGAAGACAGCTGGGACAATAAGCAATGGATTGGTGGCCAAGGGAACATCATAAAAGAGACTTAAATGGGAAAGAGGGTTTAAGGTTGTTTTTAACCTTTGGAGATGAGGCCTTGGAAGGTAATGCATTTTAAATGGCACTTCTGTCACAATTCATTAGAATATGTGAAAGATGTAATATTGACAGGGCTTGTATCGAGAAGCTTCACCCTGTGTTCTTATTTTGATAAGATATATAATCGGATAATTAAATATTGCCCACTCTATAAAAAAACAACTGATTAAATAAGTTGGGGGAAGTTACACAAGATACTTTCATCAAAAGATTGTCTGCAATAGCAAATACAAGAGCCAAATTCAAATACCAATATATACATGGTTTTAAATAAATTAATGAACCTCATTACAATGGGATAATAACAGCCTTTTAAAAATGAGGTTAAATTATATTTACTGGTATAGAAAAATACTCACAATATAGTCCTAAGTGAAATAAGCAGAATACAGAACAGTATATCCTACACTCATTATATATATATATACACCTAGATATATATAAACACGTACACATGTACAATAGCCTACATTTACTATATATGTATACACACACACATATGTGCACATATTCATATGCATATATATAAGATATGTAGATAGTATAAATAGCATATATTTAAATATAATACAGTTTATAATATGTGTATATATACATATATACGCATATATATGTGTATATCTTTTTCTCATATACTAGTTGGCCTCCTTGCATTTGCTTAAGAGAATAAATAACCATTGTTAAATAAATACACTGTTGCTCCTACCTATCTTGGAACTTGCCAATAACATTTTCCATATGGAGTGCAGTTAATTATGAAGTTTTGAAGTCTGCAGTTTTTAAGATCTGATTCTTTTTTATTTGGTGTTTATATTTGAAACTGATATGCTTTTCTGATATGGCATCTTAATAGATCTATACCTCCAAATTAGGTAAATACAGTCAAGCCATTTTTGCTGAAAGAATGGAAAATGAAGACATTGAACTAAATTTTTTATATAAGTTCAAAGTTATAAAAGAGAAATATACAGGTAAACAGGTACAACAAAATGTTAATATGGTTATATCTGGATTGTGAAACTCTGTGTGAACTTGTGTTATATATTTATGTATTGATTGCATTTATTTGGTCTTTAGATCTGTTTCTTTTGATCTTCTGGTCCATGCACTTAACAAAAAGAAGAAAACCAACTGCAATAAACCAAGCAAAACACCTGTAACATTAGATGTGTGCTTTCTTCTTAGGTGCCATGATATCAAAAATATCTGGAGAATTCCAGATTTATTATTGGAATTTTTTTTGTTTTGACCACTTGTATATGTCAATTATGTCCCAAACAAACTTACTGTCTTTCTTTTCTTTCCTCATGCCTATACCTTTTGACAATGACATTAGTTAACTAAGAAAGAGGTCTGACTCTTCAGATAATAAAATGGAGAGGTGATGATTTTAGGAGACATAAAATAGAAACAGCTTAATTATTTTCATTTCTTTTTTTTTTTTGTATTAACTTCTAAGACTCCAATAAGCCTTTGAAGCATAAATATGTGCCACATCTCCTTATCATAGTGACAGGAGACAGACAAATTCCTAGGTAGACAGAAACAGATCCCTGGTGAAACTCAGCCTTCAAGCCAACAATAGTTTAAAGCCTGAAAACTGAGCTGCCAGTTCCAGATAGAACCCGTGACCAGAGTGAGAATTTCTATCCCCATCTTATCCACACTCCCTCTAGACTGGTTCTTTCTGAATGATGCCTTTTAACTGACTGAATGGTGCTTTTTCCAAACCCACCAATCAGCCTGTACTCCCTGATTTTAAGTCCATAAAAAACCCTGGACTCATCCTTACAGATGGCTACCTACTTTTGAGTCCTTTCTTGATGCTGAGAGCTTTCCTTCTCTCACTTAATAAAATTCTACTCTGCCTTCCTCACTCTTCAGTGTTCGTGTACCTTACTCTTCTTGGTCGCAGGACAAGAACCCAGAACATGCTGAACTGCAGGAGTGAAAGAGCTGTAGCACTCCTGCTCACCAAGCTGTGGGTGGCAGGAGTAAAAGTGCTGTAATACTCCTTCTCACTAACTGAAAAACCAGAAAGAGGAAGCTGTTGGGCACCACTCCCTCCCATTCCCCAAACAAAACACCTGTAACATTAGATATGTGCTTTCTTCTTAGGTGCCATGGTATCATGGGGGTGCAAAAGCCACAACATTTACACAGACAATATGGAAAGATGAGAGAGATATATTTATCAGCCGTAATAGTCTAGTAAATAATATTAGTTGATTAATTTGACCTTCTATTATCATGGATTTATTAATATGAATTTATAAATGGATAGACAGGGAGATGGATAGGCAGGTGGGTAGGTAGATAAGATAGATACATAGATGGACAAGACTAAGGCTAAAATGAGCAGCTTTAAAAAATTTATGCAGTAACAAATTTTGCAAATACATAAACTTTTAATTAGACTTTCCCTTGAAATCTAGGTATAGGTAGAAATATGTACTCTTAGGGAAAGAAGACACAAAAATAATTGCTATCTGTGGGAAATACAAAATCACCATTAGGGAAATACCACAGTTGCAGGCAACATCCACCAATTAACACTAAAATCACTGTTCAAATGTTTGAGGAGAAATAGAATGTTAGCATTAACTCAGAGTATCTTCCCCAAGATACTTATCAATTAGAAATAGAAAAATAGGCCCTTCAGAGTGGAGAAACCCAGTAGACATTATCTTAACTAAGTGATAAAGGTTAATGACACCAGTAATAATACATATGTGTATAGCTACCATGTACCCCCAATATGATTCGCTGAGAAGGGTGAAAACACTACTTCCGTAGTATCCCCCACCAGAAGTGTATAATCTCAATCTAATGATGAGAAAGTACCTGAAAAACCTCAATTGATAGATATTGTACAAAATATCTGGCAAGAACTCATTAAAGGTATCAAGATCATAAAAGATAAGGAAGAAATTAGGAACTATCACAAATTGAAATAGACTAAAGAAACAACAGAAATAAATGCATTATAAGATCCTGGATCAGATTCTAGAATTGAAAAATGACATTAGGTGAAGAAAAAAAATAATTAGTGAACTCTAATAAGATACCAAGTTTAGTTAATAGTATTTTTCCAAAGTTAATTTCCTAGTATTAAGAGAAAATGAGTGAAGAGTATAGTGAACTCTCTGTATTATTTTTGCAACTTTTCAATAAGTATAAAATTATTTTAAAACAAAGTTTTTTTAAAATGGGGGAAAATTGCCATCTGCCTGCCTTCTGGGTTGGAGTCTTATTCCATAGATGTCATAGATGTCAAAGGAGCTTTCAAGTCTTCACATACAGTTTTCTCTTTTATCTAAGCATAGACTTACCCTGAGTCTCAACAAAATGGCTAAAAGAGACTTTTCACAATCAATAGTGCTAAATGGATAAATTGACAGTGCCTCCCACTGTTTTAATGATGTCCTCCAATCAGGATCAGGCTTTCCATGTCTCTGGAGAGTAGCAGAGTGAGAGAAAGATTGTTTTATTAAGCATTTAAAAAAACAGCCCAATAGAACAGGACTGAAATGGTTATGTAGCCACTTTCTGTAACTATCAATCACAATACAAATAAGCAGTACCTAAAGAAGTTTTAGACATGTAAATATGTGGTGACTGATTAATAAAAGTAACATCAAACAACTATATATGCTTATATTTCCTTATACTAAAATGTAAAATAATTTTTTCCTCATAAAGAACTAATACTTCTTCAAATGTATATTAACTGTACTATGGGATCATTTCATATGTGGAATATAAAAAATGTACATATTCTTCTAATTAAAATGATGGCAAAAACACATAACTTACATAATAGTTTCTTCAAAGAAATTTTAAAAAAGTTCTAACAGACATTGACCTCTTATTTTTGACTCTGAGATTGTAGTTAATGTCTACATTTTTTCACTCTGTAGACCATAATAAATATTGTTAAAGAATGACCGATGAAATGCATGTATTCTTTATCTATATCTAAAGTGTCCAAACAAAATCTTTCATATTAGTCACTGTGTTCCTTTCTGGGGCAGATCCAAAGTCTGCAACTTGGATAATACTCAGTCCTGTTGCATATGACTTAGTAAAAGGCAGAGCCCACACAGACGAGAATCCCTTGACTGTACCAGATACTCTTTACCAGGAAGATGGGCTTTTTGGTTGAACCAAGTGGATGAAACCTGAAATGTACATATATATATAGATATAATTAACTTTTATCTGGTTAATACTGTATGAGTAATAGAGCCCTTTTATCAAGTAGCTTATAATTCAGCAGAGAGGGCAAAAGTATTTCTGAAGTAATCACAGTGTATGTAAGTATCAAGCTACGTAGTGAGGTCAACAAGCCAATCAGCAGCACAGTGAACATCCAGGTATTGAATCACTGCTATCCAGGTAACAGGCAGTGCTTGACGTTAGAAATACAAAGATGGACACATACTCTCTCTACTCTCAAGGAATACATAAATCTAAGGTTGGGGGAGGGGTGCTGGAGAGTTAGGAAAGGAATACAGGCAATACAGGTGGTAAAGTTTTATAACAAAATAGGAGACACTTGATTTCTTCCTGCATGGAAGAGGGAGGCTCTGGAGAGGAGGTAATGTTTGAGCCTAATACATAAAGTGAAATTATTTTCAAAAGGACAGGAGAAAGGGCATTGTAGTCCTACAGAATGGCATGCATTAAGTTAGGAAAGCAGGAAAGAGGTAAGGTATAAGGAGTTACAAAACATGTGGACATCTGTAGTATATGGTGCATAGGGAGAAGGGGACAGAAGTTACCGCTGGAAAGGCCAACAGGACCAGGGCAAAATGACCTTTATAACACATTGGGGAGCTAAAGCTTTAGAAATAGATAATGTGGAATCACTGCATACTAAGTGAAACTGGGTAATACAAATTTTGTCGCTGCACTGATAAAATATGGAACAGGGACAATAGGCAAAACAAATCAGAAAACTATTATATATTAATGACAGACTCTTTATGATGAAGAGAGAGAAACTGAACACTGATTCTAAAGTCCCTGGCCAGCGATACCAAGAGAGTGGTGCTGTAGTGAGGAATGAAGCGAAGAAGCTCCTGATGTCTCCTTGGATGTGATAAGCTTTAGAAGTCTGTCAAGCATCCCTACAGAGATATCCACTGAGCAGTCAGAAACAAGCAACAGAAAGGCAGAGGGAATAAAATGTTTGAGGGCTTTGGCTTCTGGTGTAAGGAGCTTGAAAGATTCCATTCTGTCCTAACAAAAAATAAAGAGTTGAATGCTTTTTTTTTTTTTTTTTTTTACCTCCATAAGAGAGAGGAGGGCACAGGGTAAAGCACTGATTCCAAGACAGAAGACACAGACAGGTGAATACAGGGAGGTTGTGGCTTAGAGACTCACAGGTGGAACTGCCCTAGGAACCAGGGACAGGTAGGAAACCCAAACTGTAATTGATGAATTGCTGAAAGCTCAATGCGGTCAATTCTGAAAGTTAAAAACTCCAGGAAACCTGTCATAGGCACAGGTTGGGGGAACAATATTATGGGATTTACCTGCATGAGCTCAACCAGGTTTCTATAGTAAATATTAAAAAAATAATCCCCTCATGCTTCCAGCAGGAAGATGAGAAAGGGAACCATTTTGAAACACACCAGAGCACTCTGTTCTTCTTAACAAGGTTGGCCCACAGGAGAAACTAATTAACCAGAAGCTAACCTGCTGGAGGTTGATCAGAGCCTATCTGAAATGGGGGAAGGGAAATATCCAACATCAGCACACTCTGGCTATCCCATCCTGTCCTGGTTCTTTCTCCACGGAATGGGAAAGAAAAAAACCCTGAGAAATACTTGTGCAGTTCTAGAGACCTATGCTCATTAAAGATCGAGACCTAATCATAGGACTATAGAGTGCTTCCCTCCACCCACATCTTACCACCACTAAAAGCCTACTTACAGCTATTCCACTTACCAAGTACAAAATGTCCAGCTATCCAGAAAATATTAAAAGAATACGAAATGGCAAAAAACACAACATGAAGAGGCAGATCAAACATAAGAATGAAGTATAGCAGCAATGTCTGAATCAAAAGACTGGGATTGTAAAACAATCGTGTTTAATATGTTAAGGGATTCCATGAATAAAATAGACAACATGCAAGAACTTATGGACAATGTAAGCAGAGAGATGGAAATCCTAAGAAAAAAACAAAATAAAATTCCTTCAAGGGGCTTACCAGTAGGCTGGATATGGCTGAGGAAACAATCTTTGAGCTTAAGGATACGTTGATAGAAAATTCAAAAACTGAAAAGCAAAGAGAACTAAAACTGAAAAAAACAAGAAAACAGAATATCAAAGAACTGTGGGATAAATGCAATAGGAATGAGTAACACAAGCATAAAGTGGGAATGCCAAAGGAGAGAAAAAGACAGAAGAACAGAAGAAATACATGACAAAGATAATGACTGAGAATTTCTCCAATTAAGGACAGACTCAAAATTACAATTCCCAGAAGCTCGGAGAATAGCAAACAACATAAGTGCCTAAAACACTACACCTGGGCAGATAAATTTCAAACTACAGAAAAACAAAGAAAAATTTTGAAAGAAGCTGGAGGGAAAAAAAAAACACCTTACCCATAAACTAACGAAGATAAGAATCATACCTGACTTCTCAGAAAGCTTGTGAGCAAGATGAGAATGGAAGGAAACATTTACAGTGCTGAGTTGGGCAGGGGGCAACCACCTTAGAATTCTGTACCCTGCAAAATTATTTTTCAAAAGTGTAAGAGAAATAAAAACTTAAGACAAATAAAAATGGATGGAACTTTTTCCCAGTAGACCTGCCTTGTAAGAAATGCTGAAAGTTCTTCAGAGTAAAACAAAATGATATAGATCGAAAACGTGAATCTACATAAACAAAGAAAATCCATTAAAGAAGGATAAGTGAAAGTAGCATAAAAAACATTATTTTTCTCATTCTTAATTGATCTAATGGGCAACAGAAAAAGAAACAAATGCTAGTTTTTTGAAAAGATCAGTAAAAAAGACAGGCTTCCAGCCAGACAAACTGAAAAAGAAAGTAGAAAGATAGAGAGATCATAAATTACTACATCAAAAATGAAAGATGCGACATAACTCCAGTCCCATGGACATTAAAAGAATAATAAAGGAATATTATGAACAACTTCATGCCCACAAATTTGATAACTTATATAAAATGGGCTATTTCTTTGAAAGACACAATTTGCCAAAACTTGCACAAGAAAAAGTAGACAGGTCTATGTCTATTAAAGAAATTGAATTAACTAATAACCTTCCAAAACCAGAAAGCACCAAGCCCAGACAGGTTCACTGATAAATTCTACCAAATGTTTTAGAAAGAATTCAGACCAATTCTCTGCAATATCTTTCAAAAGTTACAGCAGAGAGTTTACTTCCTAAACACATTATATGAAGCCAGCATCATCCTTTATCCCCAGACCAAAGATGTTACAAGAAAAGAAAAATACAG
Organism: Cacajao melanocephalus; assembly: GCA_963573385.1. NCBI lineage: Eukaryota > Metazoa > Chordata > Mammalia > Primates > Pitheciidae > Cacajao > Cacajao melanocephalus. The sequence continues at coordinate 167,970 of CAUYLG010016973.1, forward strand.
ACCAATATCTCTTATGAACACAGATGCAAAAATCTTCAACAAAATACTAACAAATAAAATTCAACAGTATATAAAAACCAAGCCCACAACCAAGTGAGATTTATCCTAGCTATGCAAGGCTAATTCAATTTCAACACAAGAAAATCAATCAGTGTGATTCACATATAAACAAGCTAAAAAAGAAATCAATGTCCATATTAGTAGATCCAGAAAAAAAAACATTTTGCAACATCAAATACCCATTTATGATAAGAAAAAAACCTCTCAGTAAACTAGGAATAGAGGAGAACTTCCTCAACTTGATAAAGAAAATGTACAAAAAAAAAAAATCCTATAGCTGACATCATACTTAGTTGTGAGAAACTTAAAGGCTTCTCACTAAGATGAGGAACAAAGCAAGATGTCCCCTCTCACTACTGCTTTTAAACATTATACTGGAAGGACTAGCTCATGCAATTAGATAAGAAAAGGAAATAAAAGGCATACTGATTGGGAAGGAAAAAATAAAACTGTCCTTGTTTACAGATGACATGATCATGTATGAAGAAAATCCAAAAGAGTAGCACACACACAAAAACCCCTTCCTGAAACTAATAAGCAATCATACTAAGGATATAGGAATGTTTCATGACACAGGTCAATATACAAAAGTCAATTATTCTCCTATATATCAACAATGAACAAGTGGAATTTAAAATTAAAAAATGAAATATTATTTATATTCGCACCCCCTCAAAATGAAATACCTCTAGGTAAAAATCTAACAAAATATATACAAGATCTATATGAGTAAAACTAAAAACTCTCATAAACTAAATCAAAAAAGATCTAAATGAATAGAGAAATATTTCATGTTCAAGGACAGAAAGACTCAGTATTACCAAGATGTCATTTATTCCCAATTTGACCTGCATATTCAACACAACCCCAGTAAAAATCCCATCAAGTTATTTTGTAGATGTTGATAAACTGATTATAAAGTTTATATGGAGAGGCAAAAGACCCTGAATAAGCAACATAATATTTAAGGAAAAGAACAAAATTGGAGGACTTACATTGACCAACTTCTAGATTTACTATAAAAAGCTACAATCATGAAGACAGTGTGGTATTGGTAAAAGAATAGACAAATAGATCAATGCAAGAGAACAGAGAGCCCAGAAATAGACCCACTTAAATGTAGTCAACTAATCTTTGACAAAGGAGCAAAGGCAATACAGTGGAGCAAAGATAGTCTGTACAACAAATGGTGCTGAAACAACTGGACATCCACATGCAAAATAATTGAATCTAGACACAGATCTTACATCTTTTACAAGAATTAACTCAAAATGCAAAATCTAAAAAATGCAAACATAACCTATATATAAAATGCAAAACTATGAAACTCCTAGAAAATAACACATAAGAAAGCCTAGATGACTTGGATATGATGATGACTGTTTAGATACAGTACCAAAGGTAGGTTCCATGACATAAATAATCGATAACTGGGACTTCATTAAAATTAACAATGTCTGCTCTATGAAAGGCCATGTCAAGGGACTGCAAAGACAAGCCATGGGCTGGAAGAAAATATTTGCAAAAGACATACCTGATAAAGAATTGTTATCCAAAATATACAAAGAATTCTTAACACTAATATGAAAACATACAACCCAATTAAAAAACGGCCCAAAGGTCTTAGCAGACACCTCACCAAAGAAAATACATAGATAGCAAATAAGCATATGAAAAGATGTTCCACATCATATGTTATCAGATAAATGAAAATTAAGGTGAAATACCACACACCTATTAGAATGACCAAAATGTGGAATACTGACAACACCAAATGCTGAAAAGCATATGGAGCAGCAGAAACTGTCATTCATTGCCAGTGGGAATAAAAAGTGGTACAGCCATTTTGAAAAACAGTTTGACAGTTTCTTACCAAACCAAATATATTCTTACTATACAAACCAGCAATCACATTTCTTGGTATTCACCCAAAAGAGTTCAAAACTTAAGTCTACACAAAAACCTGAACAGAGATGTTTATAGCATATTTATTCTTAACTGCCAAATTTGGGGCTTGGTACGGTGGCTTGCACCTATAACCCCTGCACTTTGAGAGGCCGAGGCAGGAGAATTGCTTGAAGCTAAGAGTTTGAGAGCAGCCTGCACAACACAGCAGGACCTCCTCACTATATTCAGCTAGTTTTTAGCTAGTTTTTAGCTGAGTATAGTGGTGTTTGCCTTTAGTCTCAGAAATATAGAAAGCTGAGGTGGGAGGACTGCTTGAGCCCAGGAATTTGACGTTACAGTGAGCTATGACTGTGCCACTACACTCTAGTCTAGGCAACAGAGTGAGACACTGTCTTTAAATAAACAAATAAACAAACATAATTGCTAAAACTTGGAAACAACCAAGATATACTTCAATAGGTAAATGGATATATAAACTGTAGTATATCCAAAGAATAGAATATTATTCAGCATGAAAAAAATAGCTATCAAGCTATGAAAATACATAGAGGAAGTTTAAATGCTTATTACTAAATGAAAGAATCATATGATTCCTACTATATGACATTCGGAAAAGGCAAAGCACAGGAGTAGTTAGGGCAATGAAAATATCCCGTATGATACTATAATGATGGATTATGTCCTTATACATTTCTCCAAACCCAAAGAATGTACAATACCACAGAGAAACCTAACGTAAACTATGGACTTTTGGCAATTATCATGTGTCAATGCAGATTCATCAAGTGAAACAAATGTACCATTCTTGTGGAGATGCTGACAACGAGGGAGGCTATGTATGTGTGGGTCTGGGGGTACATGGGAAATCTCTGTATTTTCCTACCAATTTTACTGTGAACCTAAAACTGCTCTAAAAAATAAAGTCTATAAACAGGAGAAAATATTTGGCCTAAAATGGTCTAAAGTTGTGCTGTCCAATCCCATTGAGCAACTGACTACTTGAAATGTGACTAATCTGAATTGAGATGTGCTATAATTGTATAAATACACCTTTTGTTTATTAAAAAAAAGGCTTTGGACTTATAAACAAAAGTTAAATGTCTCACTAATAATTTTATTTTGAGTATACATTGAAATAACATACTAGATATACTGAGTTATGTAAAAATATCGTTTAAAGTATTTTTCCTGTTCTAATTTATCTTTTTAATATAGATATTAGAAAAGTTAAAATTGCACGTGTAATGACCTATGCAGCTTGTGTTGTGTTTCCGTTGGATAGCGCTACTCTAAAGACTTCACCCTTAACACTGTTGCAAGGTTAAGCATGTACAAAGGGGGGAAAAGGGGGAGCAAGCACAGTCCAGGCACATATCTGGAGGTTCCCTAGGAATTATTAATACAAGAAACTGAGAAAGCAGAATCCATGAAGACATGACTAATCATACTGACAGGTCATGGCGAGGAAAACAGCCTGACTGGAGCAGATGTGCATAAAGATAAACATGTAAAAAGAAAGGAATTCAATTATAAAGTATAAGGAAGGATTATGCACAATCATATATGCAGCAAAATATACAGAGCAACTAAGAAGGGCAATATTGCAATGAGAACACTGTTTTAGGAAGAACCGTAAGTTACTGGTTTACATGACGGAGACAGGGAGAGACTAAACACAAGAAGACAGAGGGAGCTATGGCTGTCATCCAACCACAAAATGAAGTGTTTTAGATGAGGACGATGGTAATGGGAAGAACCAAAGGAAAACCTTAGAAAGATGCCTAAGCAAAAATAATCACTGTCAAATGCAACTGCAATTTAAACCTTAACCCGTCACTGGGGTGGTCAGGCCAACATCACAGTCAGAACTGAGGCACCAGAGAAATGAAGCCATATCTCGTCTTCTGCCCTTGAATATACCAGTAAGGTGCTTTATTGGATAAAAACTCCTGAAGATGGCAAACTGGAAAAGTCTCCTTACACAGAACCTCAGGAAATGGCAAGGTCACCGAAGATAGCTCCATAATTAAAACCAATTGCCAGGAACTGTCTCCTGTGGTTTCTTCCTGCTACCGACATTTGGTTTGCCTTATGTAGACAGAGGATAAAACCCACCAAAAGAGATTCCCTATAAGCAAGGAAGAAATATTAACAGCCTAGGGTACTTCTTGACTTTTGTTGTTAACTGCTATGTGAAAGAAAAAGCTGTATATAGATTTTTTTCATTCCTGTTTCTGTAATTTTAATGAGACCCAAAGTTAAAGTAAAAAGATTTTCAAACCTAAAATTTTCAAATGCAAAAGATAACTTTTAATTTGTGAAAGAAATGGAAATACATCCTTTACTTCAGGGTAAATATCACTGTGCTAATCTACAAAATGACCTGATTGTGGAACTGAATATATCAAAGTATATGTAAAAAAAATCCCCACAACCCCTCTGGCAGGCATTACATTCAATGTCCTCCTATGATCCCCTGTTGGCTCCAAAGTAGATTATATTCAAGAATCAGGAGGTGAAAACACTTGACAAATAATGGTATTAAAATGACTGCTGTGTATCTGAGATAGCAATTACATTAATAACTTCTGAATCCTTAAAAAAAACATGATGTGAGCTCTCACAAAGGGTCTCAGTTAGAGTGTATGGGCAACTAAATCCTATTTTACCTATATAAACTTTTATGGAAAAGAGCATATAATGCATTCTTCTTGTTGCCTAATCAACAGACCAACTAACTGCATGTGTAGAAAGATGCAACAAAAGTCAATTTCCTTGAGTTGATTTGTGTCATGTTCTATTGATAAAATACCTTGAACAGGCACTAGTAGGACAACGAGGTTTTAATGATCGAGACTTGATTGAAATTCCAAATTGAAGTGCTATCAGTCTTAGTTTGGAATTTTACCTACCAAGTATAAGTTGTGTTGTACTTTTGTTCAGTTTTAGCCAAGAAATTAAGCAGTATATAATTGATTCTAATCAAACAAGAAATCGCCTGGTAAACTATGACCACAAACCTTGCATGAATTTGTTAAGAAACAGCACAACCAAGGAACTAGAACTTATATGTCTACTTTTTGTAGTTAATATACAGATATTTCTTTCCTTCTGTTTTGACTTGAGTACTCCCATAGACTATGATGCAGTGTAACATTTGGAAAGATCTGTGTGTGGCCCCAGTTTCCTCATGGGTAATATACAGAAAATACTCCTTCCTTTATATGGCTGCTGTGAGAATTAAATGAGACAAAAATTTCTAGTACATATATATCCATAACAATAACATTGTCACTATATAAAAGATACTTAAGTTTAGATTAAAAAAATCATAAACTATATTTGAATATATTGACAGCATTAATTGTGCCCCCAGGCAATTCCTTCAGGACTTTACAAACTCCTTCAAAGTAGTCTGCAAGTTGAATAAACCATTGGAACAAATGTGAAAATAGCAATTGGCTCAGTGCAAATAAGTAATGACTATTTAAAATAAGTCATATCTACTCTACAAACACAAACAATAGCTTAAAATAACCTGGACCAGAAATCTAACGTCTTTCCCATTATTTGCACCATAGCTCCTGCCCCATCTCACAGCCTCTGAAATTGGCTGCTTTTATCTTTCGGTTCATAATATGATGGGGGATATGGTTTCTAAACCCAAGCTGAGCTTTCAGCCCTCTCATCACTAAGTGTTGGGCATGCAGTTTTGCTGGTGCTGAGTAAACACTTACCATGTGAAAAAGATGCACTTCATCTATCTTTTCCACCTGTCACAAACCTGAAAAGACTGGCTCACAAGAATCTTTCTCACACCACACACAACCAGAAATCTAGAATTTATAGTGAGAAAGCTGAAATGAGTGAGAAGACGAATTATGTACCCTTTTCTTGTACAGCCAGTCAGGGCTATCTTCTGAGAAGTATGGCCCTACTTTCCTTTCAAGAATGATATCCAGACGGTCCCCAACTTAACAATGGTTTGACTTAGGGTTTTTTGACTTAACCATGGTGTGAAAGCAGTACATATTCAGGAGAAAGCACACTGTGAGTACTCATGCAACCATTGTTTTTCCATTTAGTACAGTAGTTCAATAAGTTACATGAGATATTCAATGCTTTATTACAAAATAGGCTTTGCATTAGATGAGTTTGCTCAACCATAGGCCAATATAAGTGTTCTGAGCATGCTTAAGGTAGACTAGGCTAAGCTAAGATGTATACTATATCAGGTATACAGTAGTTCTCCTTAAGCAAGGGCAATATGTTCATATGTCCCAAGACCCCTAGTGGATCCACAAAGCCATGTTACAAATCCTAAACACGCTGTCTTTTCCACATTAAATTGAAAGCTTTCACCTTTTCCCATAAAGGAAGCAATTTACGGCTTCTCTTTGGCATATCCAAATTGCCAACATCATTACTTTTGTGCATTGGGACCATTATTAAGTAAAATAAGAGTTACTTGAACACAATCACTGTGATACCCAACAAGTGATCTGATATGCCAGATGACTACTAAGTGACTAAGGCAATGTCCACATCAGGGATACACTGGACAAAAGGAGGATTCACATCTCAGGTGGGACAGAACAGGATGGAGGATAGCAGGAGATTTCATTACATTACTCAGAATGGTGTGAAATTTAAAACATTAATTATTTCTGGAATTTTTCATTTAATATTTCCAAATGGAAACATGGGGTAACTGAAACCGTGAAAAGCAAAAACACTGATGCAGGGGACTACTGTATTAAATCTATTTTCAACTTATTTTAAATGTACAGTGGGTTTATTGGCATATAATCTTATTGTAAGCCAAGGAATACCTGTACTTTATAATTATAAGCATGTCTCTAAAAATAAATGTCAATTCTGTAGTAATGCTGGAGGGGCAACTTGAGTGTTCACCTTGAAAGATGTTAGGAGACTTGGGAGCTGTGTGTTTTAACTTTGGTTACTCCATACGATGGCCAATCAATAACTAACAGAAAGAAAATAAAAATATTCAAATGGGTTAGTTGAACTTTTAAGTAACTAGAGTAGCTTCACTTATTTGATTTTAGCCACTGTTCAAAATAGAGACAGCAGCTAAGTAGCTTTCTTACTGTCCTAAGAAAGAGGAGTTAGCACTCACGTAATTTCTCCCATGAACCTTCCTTCTAAAATAACAGGGGAAATGGGCAACATTTTGATTTCAACTTTAGGTCAGTGATCATTATAGTCCCTTAACAGAGATACACAAAAAGCCCAACCTAACACTTCCACGGCATTTCCAACCTTGTTATGTAAGAGCACTGGGCCATTTGGCCAAAGGGTTCTCGGAGAAACTCTTCTGCCAAAGAGCCTTCGGACCTATCTGTGTCTTGGGGGATTAGTTCTAAAGATTTTTCCACTCAAATCTTCACTTATTTTAGAGATTACAGGTAAAGTATAATACTTTAAGACTCTAAAGATGAGGAAGAGTAATGCCTTAACATTTATTGAATATTTACTATATACCTGAAATTATGCCAGATGCAGTATACATTATTTTCATTTAACCTCTAGATGGCCCATTCCCATTTGGCATATAAGGAAAGTAAGGCCTGAACAAAATGGTAATTTATCCAACAACATACAATGATGATGTGATGGCTAGGTGGCAGAGCTGGAATTTGAACAGAGGGTCTTTTCAGCTATGTAGAAGATGTAAACCAGAGCAAAAAAGGCTACAGCTGGGCCAGTACTTAAACATTGGAAAACTGTTCTTTTAAATATCGGAAGATACTTACCTTTTCATAAAAGATACCCTGAAATGTACATACTTAGTGTCAAGTGGCTTACCTTTCAACTATCTGTTAAAAAGCCTGGCCAAATTCTGGAATTTTTGCAGGGAACAAAGATGTAAAAATTCATCAGAATTTCTCTGTTCATCATAAGATTCTTGATTAAATTGGTAAACAAAACAAACTTTGATCAAACAAGTATGTCATGGCATACAGATCTCTTTCGTGTAATTCTTGTAAATATCTTTGAGAAGATAGTTTTAAGTGAAGAAGCATAATTAGTATAATTGCCATTGTGCAAGTAACAGTCAGTCATTGTATTTCACTTGGAAGGAAACTAAAAGACATTTTGGAGATGAAGGGACAACATAGACAGAAACCATTAAAATTTTCTTCTTTTCTCCATGTATTCCCTTTAACTTCAGCTCATACTAAACAGTAGCCTAGAATGAACACTGCTCCTAGCTATGGTCACTGAATTCCCCTCTTTATGTTCTGAAGTCTGGCCATTACCTTTGTCAGATTAGTATGAGCTTCCTGCAGAAATCAGGGAAAAATCATCCGGTAATTGGGCTAAGAAAATTCACTTTTTCTTACACCTGAAATAAGAAGGACCTTAACAGGCAAAGAATTACCACCATTTTCATCACCACTCATCCTTCAAGCGTATATACATTTTTAATCTTTTTCCAGGTTCTCTGTCATTTGTTGGTTTTTCAGCTAGTAGCAAAAAAGTGATGAGACTAATTCTAAGAGGTTTGGTTTGCTCAAATGATATCATAAATTTGCAGTTAATAAATTCTTTAATATAATTGTGCAGTAACAAGGAATCTGTTAATAGTAACAGATAACATTTTACTGACTGTTTTCTACATGTAGAGCATTATTCTAAGTGAGTAACAGAAAACTGATTTATCTCATTAATCCTCACAACAGCCCAATAAGATAAATGCTATTATTATCCCCATTATACAGATGAGGAAATGGAAGCACAGATAACTTAAATTACTACCTTAAGTGAAACCAGGATTCAAACACAGGCATTTGGGTTGTGTACTTAAAAACTATAATGTTATGCTTGTGCTTAAATACTAAAATATATTGCCACTAGCAAAGTGGCATATGCACATATATAAATTGCTTTGTCAAAAAAATCATTTTTCAAATAAAGATATGCATTCCAATATTGTGTTGAAGACTTGCATATCTTCTAAAAATTATATTAAGAAGTATACGTACATAATTTGTTGGAAATGAAAATGTTAATAATACCTCTACTTGGTGACATTATGATATACCTCATTGTTTATTTGTATCAATATATGGTTTTATTTTATTTTATTTTAAGATGGAGTCTCACTCTATTGCCCAGGCTGGAGCACAGTGGCACAATCTCGGCTCACTGCAAACTCTGCCTCTCGGGTTCAAGTGATTCTCCTGCCTCGGCCTCCCGAGTAGCTGGGATTACAGGTGTCCACCAGCACACCAGTCCAACTACTTACCAGTCAGCAACCCAAGGAGAGTGATTATAGGGGAAGAGATTCACACTATATCCTAAGTCAGTTGGCCAAATTTTAAGACTAATAACCATCTAGAAAACTTGTTTAAAAGTGCAGATTCTCTGAGCCCTACTCTTAGAGAATTTGATTTAGTTGGTCTGGAGAGAGGCCCATGAATTTACATTTTTAATAAGAAACCCAGATGATTATTTCTAATCTTTATGGAAGACATAAATGAAAAACAGGTGCTAGTATAACAACACTCAGCATGTATTTTTGTTTCCCTAATAAATTCTCATCTAAGTATGAATAGAGATGGTCAGGGTGAGTCTTTCAGCTTTGCTTCATTAATAATTCAGGAGGACTGAATATTGTTGTTGAATATATTTGAGTAATTGCAAACTTGGCAGGTCTTGTAGGCAAATTTCCTCCCATATTTCACATAATTAGTCTAATGTTACTCACTGCAGCAGCCTATGTGAGTTGATAGCTCAGATAAGTCTTGTTCATACTTTCAACTCAATGCAATTTAGGAAAAAAAGATAAATCAATCCTCAGAACAAGAGACTCTCTAGCAATTTGAGTTTTACAAGTAATGGGTATATAAGAAAGATTAACTTGTGTAGCAACAGTTTAAAATGAAATTTGGAATATTTTGGATCATCTTGAGACATTCCTAACGTGGTTAAGACCTGGAGTAGTTCCACCAAAATTGAAGTGCTTGTGGTCATTTTTGTTTCTCTTTTCTTTTCTCTTCTCTTCTCTTTTTTGCTTTTCTTTCTTTTCTTTTGAGACAGAGTCTTGCTCTATCTCTCAGGCTGGAGTCCAGTGGTGTGATCTCAGCTCACTGCAACCTCCACCTCCTGGGTTCAAGTGATTCTTCTGCCTCAGCCTCCTGAGTAGCTGGGATTATAGGTGCGAACCACCACGCCCGGCTAATGTTTGTATTTTTAGCAGAGACAGGGTTTTACTATGTTGGTCAGGCTGGTCTTGAACTCCTGACCTCGTGATCTGCCCACCTCAGCCTCCCAAAGTGCTAGGATTACAAGTGTGAGCCACTATGCCCAGCCTCGGTCATTTTTGTTTCTTTGTATCTGTTTTCAGGTTTCTTTTTATGAAAGAATATGTGTCTTTACATAGAGGAGAATATTCTGGATGTGCCATACTTAGTTCAAATCAAAATGAGAACAAATATTGAGGTACCCCCATGAACTCTAAGAGAACTTTTACACACAGAATTACCAGAGGTGCTACTTATAGTATAACTAAGATAACATGACAACTACTTTCTGGAGAAAGAACGTAATGTATGCATAATGATATAAAATTCATGCTAAAACACTGTAACCAGTCTGAGTCCCTCATGTGGTATATTTAAATGTAACACCTTCCACATTTGATCAGCTTTGTAACCTATGTGGTTATCCACGTGTTCTGATGAGAAAGTGATGGAGTTGAGAGGCAGACTGCGGAGAAGGTGGGAAACTTATTCTGTCATCAGGAGAGGCAGCAAAATCTAATCTGAGCTCTCAGGCGTAAGCAGTTCTGGGCCTCATCATGTGGCGTTTCCTGGAACTGAAGAAACAGTGACATCATCAACAATGAGTGTAAACTTATATACTGGTGCCATGATTCGAGGAAGGTTTAAACTTCACCAATACTCCCTTCAAGTCTAACAGTTCTTTATTCACTCAATAAATAAAGAATGAATTTCTACTAAGTGCCAGACTATGCTGGGAATACCTAAGCAAAACAAGCAGATGAAAATCCTGCCCTTATGAAGCATATATTTTGATGGGAGGACAAAAAAAGCCGAGAAAATTAATGTCAGACATTTACTACATCCAATAGCGATCCATAGAGTGAGGTAAAACAAGAAAGGGTGTGATTTTAAATAGCTTGATCCGGACATGATGTTTAGGCAAATACTTGAAGAAGTGAGGAAGTAAACCAAAAGTCGTGGGGAAGCACATTCCAGAAACTGGAACAGTAAATGCAGAGATCATGATAAACCTTTAGAAATTTAGCACCTAAATCGTTGCCATGTAGGCACCAACACCTACCCTGAAATTCAAACCCATCTATAACACCAGATTGTTTTGTTGAGAAATGTGCTTTCAATATTTTCACATGTTCATCAGTTGTCTTAGACTTTTGGAGAACAAGGTGGTGATGAAGTTCTGTTTCTAATTATCATTAGATATCTTGTTAGGCATACTTTTGTTCCTCTTCTCCCTTTTTCTAAAAGAGAAGCTATTTCTCACATGTATCTGGAGAAGTAAGATGAATTACATCAAAATCTTTAGTCTTCCCTGAAACAACCAGCATAGGCCCAAGCCCAGCTCAGTTTTCAGAGTGGGAACCAGGTGTCTTTGCCATGAATTATTCCGGTAAATTACACTGCCTATTCTTGGTTAGTGTATTACCTTTCTGTGGCTGCTATAATAAATTACCATGTACTCAGTGGCTTAAAACTCCAATGTATTATCTTACAGCTCTATAGGTCAGAAGTATGACATGGGTCTCTCCAGGCTAAAATCAAGCTCCTTTGACAGGGCCACATTCCTTTCTGTAAGATCCATTTCCTTGCTTCTTCCTGCTTGCAGAGGCCACCCCCATTCCTTTGTTCATCACCCTCTTCCCTCATCTTCAAATCTATCAAAGACAAGTTGAATACTTCTTCTACTATATCCCTCTGACATTGCTTCTGAGAGAGTCACATCCCCTCTCACTCGTGACTCTCTTCCCCTTCCCTTCTCCACTGGTAAGAATCCTTGTAATTACATGGACCTACTCACCCATCCAGAATATCCTCCAAATCCCTACTTAATCACATCCGCAAAGTCCCTCATCCCATGTAGGACAACATAGTTATAGGTTCTGTGGATTAAGATGTGGACATATTTGGGGGACATTATTCTGCCTCCCACAGTAAATTTTTCTCTTTTTTTTTTTTTTTTGCTTTTCATTTTTCAGAATCTGATCTAAATTATACAAGAAGTTTGTATTAGTCACTGCAAAACTTGCAAGAAACAGAAAAGGGCTTACATACGGGCAATTAGTAGAGTGAAAACTATTTTCTAGGATAATACCACCCTAAAAGGGCAGGAAACAACTATAAGATCTTAAAAAGAAAGAAACAGTGAAAGAATCAAGTCAATCACAGCACCCAGGACACATTCTTATAATGTGTAAATTGGAGCAAATTAACTAACCACTCTGAGCCTCAGTTTCTTTAAAATAACCTTTCCAGGATTGCATGAGAATAAAGAGGATAACCTGTATAAAGGAGGGCTAGCGTGGGACTGGTGCACATCGAGCACTTACGTGGTTGTTTCTGTTTTTGCTGTTTTTGTGATTGTCAACTTTTTTATTTCACTTGCTTTATACTTCCCCTAGTCTCTGACTAAAAGCCTAGATTTAAAAATACTTACTATACAAATTAGTCTTATATGTTGCATTTGACCCAAATAAACATTGCTGCTTTTCTCTCCTTCAGAGTTTGGGGGACTCTTGAACTGGCTATGCAAATTAAATCCACCAAAAGGCCAAATCAGTATGCTGTGGCACAAACTCTGGAGCTATTTTTAAGAGAATTGCCCTATGGTCACTGCTCCTCTCTTTTCTTCCCTCTCCTGGCTGTTGCTAAGAGGAACAATCACCTGGCAGAGAGTGGCAGCAGCAGCTGTCAGTGCAGAGAAAGGCTGTGGCCCAGGGGCCAGAGCTCCTGCCTCCTGCTAAAGACAGCAGTGAGCTTAGATCAGGTGAGAAGCAACACTCAAGATCGGGGTGCACCCAGGGCAGCTGAACATCTGCCTAATGACCTTCAGGGCCACCTGCCTCTTCACAAACGGCCTAGGTTGAGGGAAGAGCAGCAGTTACCTCTTGCCGCTTCTGCTCCATTTCTGATGAGCCTCAAGTCCATCTTTTATGCTGGTGTTAAGCCCCAGATGCCCCAACACTAGAGATTCTGTATGTCTAGTTTCTGATAGTAGACAGTTTGGATGGCATAGACTGAGGATCCTCTGTTCCCTCTAGACCCATGTCCTGATGCATGCTACCTCTTGAGGGGGATGGAGGTCTAGCTATCACTGACCTTTGCTGACATGAATCATGGAGCCACTAAATGTTCAATTTGTGTCTTAGAAATCACTGACCCCAACCACCTAAAAAAAGGAAATGAAAGCCCAGAAAGGGGGAGCAATTTTCCCAAGGACAAGAACTAGAACCCCATTTTATCTAACTCCCAATAACTTTTCTTTTTATGCACCTCCATCCACATTCTATACCCATAGTCTATGCTGTCTGTCCTTTTTATCTCAAGATATACTTTTCCCATGGAGGAAGCTGATGAGTAGCATGTTATTTGCAGAGTTTAATATTTAACATTATTTTCTTGCAGGCCATAAAAGGCAGTAGTCCTCTGTGGGTGGTTTAGGGCAATGGCAAGGATGGTCAGAGACAATACCGTATTTAAGATGCAGCATCATGGACTGAGCTTGGTGGCTACATGACATATAACAGCTGTGTTGGCCTAAGCCTAGCCTTTGGGGACTGCACAGAAGGCAGATGGGTAGCAGAAGGAAAAGTTGGTGAGTGACTAGGGGAAAAGCAAGCCCACATGTTCCCTGAACCTCTTTAAAAATGGATCCACAATTTCCATGTTCCCAAACAATCACCTATCACCGGTTAATAAATTAAAATCTACAAGCACCAGAACAGGAGCCTCAAAGGAAATCCACTAAAATGTCAGATCTGTCTCTTCTGTTAAAAAAAAAAAAAGCACCTAGCTATATAAGTAGAAAAGGATTGTAGGGCATAAGCTTTGTATAGTTTAATGGCAGGGACATGTTTTATTCACATTTTTATTATTTCTACTGTTTATAATAGTGCCTCCCCCTACATAGCCCACCCCCCAGGACTCAATACTGTGCAGTACACATAACAGGCACTTAATACATGTTTTAACTTGACTGTGTTCTGTTATAACATGACCTAAAATGGGCAAAACTCTCCATTTCCCTTTTTCATGAGTTTTCAAGTGGCCCAAGTTCACTTGGCACTACAGACAATACAAGAGCAATCAGCCAAGACTGAAATGCCCTGAAGACTGGAAAAGCAGACATTAAAACCATTTGCTGCAGACAGTCCTCAGCATGAGGAGGAAAGCACTGCAGCTGGGCCGCGGAGGGCACCCACCAGGCAGGACACAGCTGCTCCCCGAGAGCTGACAATCCCATGATTCTCCAAGTTTGCTCAGATTAATCAGATTCTCCAAATCTTCTGAGGCTCTGTAACACCCAACTAATAGCTACATCAAGGATAAATTTATGCTAATCTGTTCATGTGTAGCCCCGCAGTCATTAGCTGAGGAGACCAACTCCTCTGCACAATTGCTAGGGTTTTAGAGACCTAATGGAAATGTTTTTAATAATTCTCCACATTAATTCCATATTGTTTTTAGTGCTCACACATATGTGCCTGCAATTTTTCATCAAGTATCTACAGGATCTTATTATGTTGCAAGATGGCTTCTGGTAGACAGTAGCTTCTAAGGGAAAAACAGCTTTTTGATGGATGTAGGTTATTCAAGTGTATTTAATAGATTCCACCCAGGGTAGTTTGTTATCAAGAATAATAATACACATATTCTGATTTATGTCGGCCTCATTAATTATTTCCTTACCAGTCCATATTTTGAAGTAGCTCTATTATGCTAAATTTACTTTCACAATCTTCATCTTCGTTTAACTGAAAGCCCCCTTGTAGCCCCCACTGAAACAACTGTTGTTTATTGGCTGAGCAGATCAGCTCTACTTTCCCTGCCAAAGGTAAATACCCAAAAGGAATCCAAAATTACACTGAATGAAAATTTGGATGAGCACCACTTGTGTTTTAATTTGGATAAAAACAGTCTTAGAAGGTTATGTGTTGTGAGGCAAATTTGGCTTATAAAGTAGGTCGAAGGTTCCTAAATGACGGAAATTATTCCAAGCAAACTGAGTTTTATCCCAAACTGGTTTTGTGGGGACCAACACAGAAAAATGAAAGCATTAGTTGGAAAGCAATGGTGTGTCTGGTTGGTTTGGTCTCTAAGGACCAACTGATTCATTTATGATTCATTTTCATGTTACTGTGGCTAGACTGATCCATATGCTCAACTGATGCCCAACCACCCAGCAGTTACCTTGACATCTGCCATCACAGCCTTCCTGCTGCACCTTCTGCATACATTCTGGTCTGTTCTCTGGACTTCTTTGCCTCCTTATCAACCATGGCCTTGGACAAGTCACAGTCTTGCTGATACTCAGTGTTACTATTAAAATGGGGATAACAGAGAACACCTTTAGGGATGCCCTAAAGAATAAATGAGACAATGTAGGTAAAGCAGCACAATGCCTGAAGCAAGGTAAAGGGTCAATTAATATAAGTTAATATTATTTTCATTATCCTCTTCATGAATTGGCAAAAAGTAAGGAGCAAGGCAGTAGCAATGTGCCGGAGAAGCTGGGCCCAGAGCCTAGTCAGAAGAGTTGGTTATTGCAGAAGGAGCTAAGGAAGCCCTTGCAATAGGAGAGACAAGGGACCGAGGCCTAATACTCAACCGTAAGCTGGCACTCTCACCACCCCTGCAGCCTGCTGGAGGGCAGATGTGAAAACAGAGTTGATGGAGCATTGCACAGACGTAATGTGTCATTTTACCACTGGGCGAATAAGAACACAATGACTTCTATGAAAGGCTTCGGGTGAATGTTCCATCCAGTGGACACAATTCAGTCATTAAGTCACACTGCTGAGATCTCTATATGTCATTTTATTCCATGTCAAACCGTTGTTTCCTGTAGGTAAACGCATGCTGCAAGCTATCCTAAATGTTTTTGGTATTTTTGACTTCCCCCATATTGATGTTTAGAATAAAGGTATGTGTGTGCCCAGTGAGAAAAGAAAAAAAAAAGGAAAAAAACCAGTTTATCTATATTGAGCTGAGCTTGGAAAGTTACAAGTCGGTCACTGACAACCATACCTGGGGGCTCCACAAAGCTAGAAGACGGCAGCACAGGTGTAGTCTTCTTCCCAGTGCAAGCTCTGCCCTAACCCTGGTGGGCTCCTGGTTACATCCCTATGAGTTTTTTCTCATCACATCATTCACTTTACTTATCAATACTCCGTTAGTTATTAACTGCTCTCTTTTAAAGTGATCCTGTTAGAGTATAAATCAGATCATGTCATTTCACTTACATAGAACCATTACCCTTTAGAGTAAAATCCAAAACTCTTACTGTAGGCTATAAGGACCAGCATGTTCTGGTCCTTCTTCACATCTCCAAACCCATCCACAACTCCTCTATTCCTCCTTCCAGCCCTGCAATGATTTACCTCTGTCCTTGCAGCATGCCAACCTCCTTCCTTTCTCATTTGTGTTGGCTTTCCTCTCTGCAGGAAACTATCATTCCATTGCCCCCTCCCCTGGCTCCCTGTATTCATCTTCATAGAGAGGCTCCCTTGATCACTCTACATTAAGGAACCCTTAGCTAACACCGTTCGTGACTCTCTACCTCGTCAGTATTTTAGTCAGCTTTAGAGTGTTTATCATAATGGGCACGCATTTTATGTATTCATTTCCTTGTTTTGTAATAACTGTGGTTGTTTGAGGGGAGAAACCTATAAGTCCCTGCTGTAGTCATGGCACCTGGGCCAGTGCTTGGAATTGAGCAGACATGAATTAAGTATTCAGTGAATGAGTAAATAAACGCTTCCTTCAAGGTTTTCCATTTTATGCAAAACAGCATGTCGCTGAATAATTATGCTCGTGATCTCTTTAAGAACATATTTGTGAGGGTAGAAACAGTATCACACAGATCACAGCAGGAAAAAAAATAATGGGTTATATTAAAAGGCCAGACAAACTGATGAGCACTAAATCACCTGATAACAATGCCTTAAATGAGAGTTTCTGAAATCCTGTGCAAGAAACTAAACTGAGGACTAAGAGATATTTGTAGTTGAAATGTCTGTTTTATAAAGCAATTAAGAAATCATAAAAATGCCTTGTGTCTTTAGGGCCTAAATATTCCAAAACAAATATATATTTTTAAATATATTATTAATTCCTTTTCAATGAATCTGACTCTGTATTCCACTGTACATCACTGATGGTAATCTATTCGCCAAACTGGCTTGCCATGGGGAATTCTGCCTGAGGTTTGTGTGCCCTTGAATGAGATAAAAATCCCCTCTCTGATGATTCATTTTGCTAGTGGAAAGAAATTCTCAAAATGGGCTTGAGAACTATTTTTGGGGGAAGAAAGGGCTGTGTTATAATTACAGCCATTTTATTTTCCTTTTTACGGTTCGAAATGTAAAGACGATTTTTAGAATTCCATTTGCTTCTCTCCTTTTCCTCCCAGCCACGTGTCTACCAATTCTCCTTACTGAACAGTGAGCTTTAAAGAGATGCAGGTGTTGAAACATATTCATATGGAAAATGTTCCTCAAACATGGCCCTAAATTATACTTGGTAACCAATTGTGTGGATATTTATGGCGGAGTTTGCTCATCCATTAAAGGAAAGAGTAGTTTTCCATTACAAGTCTCATATCTTGATAAAACACTCACCAGATTATATTCCACCTTTCCAAAGGAATCACCTAGATAAAACAGTATATCTAGTTCTTCACTTTTACATTGTTATAAAATATGTCCAGGCATATAAACTGTTTTTCAGTTAACATTCCCTCTTGCTTTATTTTCTGTTTCACCTACACAGGCTTCAATGAATAAGAAAATGTATAAATGTCATCTGGTTATCTGGACAGGCTCAGTTGCATACACAGCCATGGGTTTTTATGGCTGTTTAATTTTCAGCATGCTACATTTAAGCTGTATTGATTTTTCATAATGTCATAAAGCAAATATCTATTGAAAAGGGGACAAGATGATGGCAACTTCTATTTCTAAAGACAGGCATACTGTGATGAAGTTAGCCCAATCACTGTATCTACACATTCACCATTCTCCATTCATGCCTCCAAAACCCATCATCAGATTATTCCTCTCTGGAGCTGCTGTGACCTCCTACATTGGATAGTAAGTCTTCCTACACATAAACAACTAGGTAAAGAAAATGGGGTTGGGTTGGGAGGTGCAGGAAAGGAGCTAAATTTGAAATGCAAGTCTTTAATTAAACTAGAAATTTGATATTTGACTTCTACCTCTAACACATTAGCATATGTACTTGATTACATCAGAAAATTGACTCTTGGGCCCTTGGAGGGCAAAGGGAGATTCTGTGAATGTACCAAAGAAAAAGCAGTGTCAGATTTCTGGCTCCATGGGCTGGCAGGAGGAGAGCAACAGGCTGGTCGTGGAGGCAGCACTGGGCACCTGAATCATAGAATCTTTCAGGGATGGAGCTAAAAATGGAACCTACTTGTGGCAGGTGAGTCTGAAAAGCTAAGAAAAATCTCTTAGCTAAGTTCAGGAGAAACAAGCTCTTCTGGCATTTGGTTTGGCCCCCAACTAAATGGCTTTTAACTGTGGGGCCAACTATATGTCAAAGCAAATTTTAAATTTAACTCTGATTATATCTGTATCTCATTTTAACTCTGTGTTTAATTCTAACATTGAAGTTTTCACATTATTGTATGGCCCATAGGAGACATTCTTTATCTGTTTTTTAATACAATTCCTAAGTCATTGCTTTAAAGATCTCCACTTCCCTGCCACAGGAGCTTTCTTTCCCCCTTCCCACCACAGTGGTTATTTCTCTGCATAGGTCTTGCTATCTCTTTAGGAGACTAATTTCCTAAAGATCTACCCATAGTTCTTTCATAAGTTTGGTTCTATAAACTCACAGTAAAATTAGGCCTGGAAAGGACCAAACTGCTCATGTCAACCCGCCGTTAATTTAGAGAGAGGAAAAGAAGAGTTAAAGAAGGGCAGCGTCTTCATTCTTCAAACTGCGGAATCCTGGCTCCCACTGAAGTTGGAAAAATAAGATTAATAACTTATGTTTATCTCATCCGTGATTTTCAAAAATAACTTCTCAAATATGAGCTCACTTGATGCTGTTAAACCTGCAAAGATATAACAAAGACTAAAAAATATAAACAAATATTTTCCATATAAGATACATAAGTACGTGTATTTCTCTTTGTTTTATAGCTGACAAACATGCTACAGAGAACAAACACAGGCCTTTCAGCTAGCGAGAAGTGAGCAACGGGGGACTTCAAACCTGAGGCACCTCTTGCCAGCCTATTGTCTTTCTGATTCTTTCGGCTCTCCCTAGTTTGTTAAAGCCTAGGGCTAAACTAAGGCTAAAAGGGTATTAATGATTCCTTTCAGAGGCAGCTAGGACAAAGGAAATATTGCACAAGAGAACTAAATGCTTCAGATTTTGTTCCACACCGGGCAGAGGAAAAGAGAATGAACACTTTCAAATATTAAAAGTGTTGCTTCTCATCTCCATTTCTGTCAATTGTTGGCCAATAGCTGAAAAGAATAAACATTTAAACAACATATACATTTCACCTTATAGGTAGCCTTTCAACTATAGGTAGGGAAAAAACGAAGGTCTCTGAAAGGACAGAGGGAGAATCCTGCAGGAAGGGACCCAGAGGCATGCTGTCAAGAGTAAATTGGAATGTTTTGTTTTGTGTTCTATGCAAGACAGAATCATTTCATTATTTACAAGAGTTATTCTTTTTCTTCCTCAGGAGGAAGTCAGAAAATGAGAACACAGAAACACTTTTGGTAATATTTTAAATTTTATTCCTTACGTTTGAGAAAGAGATTTATGGCCAGGTGTGGTGGCTCACACCTGTAATCCCAATACTTGGTGGGGGAACCAAGGCAGGTGGATCACAAGGTTAGGAGTTTGAGACTAGCCTGGCCAACATGGTGAAACCCCATCTCTACTAAAAATACAAAAAATTAGCCAGGCACAGTGGCACATGCCTGTACTCCCAGCTAATTGGGAGGCTGAAACAGGAGAATCGCTTGAACCCAGGAGGTGGAGGTTGCAGTGAGCCGAGATCATGCCACTGTACTCTACCCTGGGCAACCAAGCAAGACTCTTTCTCAAAATACAAAAAAAAAAAAAGATTTAAATAAAATAGCAGTGTCACCAAGTAGGAAGAAAAGAAGATTCCCACAGTCCTTTTTTTTTTCCTTCAGAACTGTAAGATTCTTAACTTCTCCAGTAGTGCCAGGCTCTGAAAAGTACTTATAGAAAGCAGTTCTTTTCAGGCAGTTCTAAGAATGTTGGAATGCGAACGACAACAAAAAGGTTGCTTCAACCGCAGCCTTCACTCTGCATTTGGCTCACAAGCACTGCTGACATTGCAGAATAAATACCAATGACACCACAAGCAACTTGAAAAAAAAAATTTTTGGACTGACCAAGTGTACATTATGCAAGACTTAACTGAGTACATTTCTTCACACAGAGAAAACGGCACAGTGGTCACGGCATAAAATCCAGTGAATTGAACATACGGGGCATTTTAATTACAGAAAATTGGGCATTCCTGCCATCATTATTTATAATAACTATATACATGTGCTGCATTAAGCCAGTTCTGAGTTTAAGACCTAAACGAACTAGACTCAGACACACAGACTGATTTCCTGCTCCCTACTGTCATCATAGACTAAACAAGTATTGGTCATGAATAAAACATCAAGGTGAAATATAAATATACACGTTACCCTTCTCAAAAGTATCATGACAAAGGCCCTTACACATAATAAAACTGCTTAGTGCATCTCTTATGTGAAGACACAGTGCAATCAGCTGTGCTAGTCTTGGACTCAAGAGTCCAGTCTTTATTAACCCAAAGCTTAGGCCACTAAGCAATCTCTCAGCGCCAAGGAAGAGTGGTGAATTTAGGCTAATCTCACCAAAAATGCAAAAATGCACAATTGTAAGGGTAGATAGCCCAGTAAGGAACTGTCAGGATGCTTAAGGAATTAAAGAATAAGACCAAGAAACTTTAGTCAAGATTTATAACTAGGGAAGCAGTGAATAGCTACACTGGAGCAGGATGCTCTCTCCGGTGGAAGCAAGATGCATCCAGTGCCAGGTATGCAGAGGCACAATGCTGGAGGAGGATGGGAACTTCGTGCAAGGAAGAACCAGGCGGGCAGCAAGGCATTTACTCTGCCTCACCACCAACATGCTCAAATTTGGCTTTGATCTTCTGACTGGAAAAAAAGCAACCACCAGAGTCCCAAATTAGACATTTTTCCAAGAATTGAGTCATTCTACTCCAATATTGGATTCAGTAATCTCAGAAAGAGATGCAAAAAAATCAATTTCCTGATAAAGACAAAATATCTCATTAAGAGCACTCTTGAGAAACAGACTGCACAGCCAGGCGAACGAGTCAGAGAACAAAGGATGCAAAGACTGCCAAGCAGCATGAAATGAAGAGCAAATATTTGAATCGGTATACCCATTCCCTTAGGAAATGTGGTTTCATCGAAGAACTGATCAAAACAAATGATAAATATTTTCTTCATCCACATTGCTCACTCTATACACAGTACCCAGATCCTGGGATGGATGATGCCAGTCTTCATGGACTACACAATATACGCTGTGGCAAGGCTAACGTTTGCCCTTATCATGTTCATTTGGCTGTTTGTGTTTCCCTTGCATGGAAATCCAATACCTTGCTATGTGTGCACCAAGCTGGCTCCCAGTTCAGATCTCAGGACCCAGCTCATCAAATTCACGGTTAACAAGCTTTCCTGAAGGTTCTAAATGCAATCATTGTTTTAAAAACTCATCTGCTTGAAATAAAAAAAAGAAAGCATTGCCAGGAACTGCTTAAAGGAAAACAAAAAACTCATTTGATTTTTTTTTTAAAACTTTGCCCATCAGCTGCCAAGTAAACTTATTAAGTCTTCGTTTTAAGGAATCATGAAACACGTCCAAAAGCAATTTTATATAGCCAGTAGGTACTAACCAAATACACTGCCATTCACATTTACAGGTTTCTTTCTTTCTGCATCCCATTGTAAACCTCTCAAGATGAAGGTAGCACATCTATTTATACCCTTTAATTTCTTTCACAGTTCTCTGAACACAGTGGTCTTTCAAAGTTCATTGTGGCCTTTTAACCAATATTCAATGTTCAATGTTTCAAGAAGTGAAACAGTGCATATTCTATTAACACATTTATTTGCTTTTCTGTTTTCTAAAAATAACATGATTTATTCATTTTAATGTGTTCTTCCTACATTGGAGAAAAGAGATTTCCTGAGAAGCAGAGAGCAGGAATTCTGCATGATGTGTGCATATACATGAGATTTCTCTTACACACATGTCAACAGGTGGAGCATGCTAACTTGATTTCACAAGAGATCAAAGGCCAAACTTGGCTTACTGTTGTATACGTTGTTCTGACTTGAGAGACAGAGACAGAGACACAGCTAAAGACAGATATAGATTAGACAGACATAACCAAACACAACAGAAGCCGTATCATAGTGTTATGGTATTATCAGAACATTATAATGATAAAAATAACTTTCTATAATAATGTTGAAGATTTGAGTGCTAGGAGGAGGTTCAGAGAGAAAAACTAAAGCATTATAGATAATAGTGGGACAACACAGTGGCATATGCAGGGCAGAGTAAAGAAATATCTGGGAGTAAAGGTGGTCCCAGTTTAAAAGGAAGCGGCCCCGTTCCCTAAAATTCCCTTAGAAAACTGAGACAAATGCTTCAGATCAAGGCAGTGGGTTAGGAAGAGAGGAGAGGGAAAACAGACGACATGGGCTTAATAAAGGCTCCAGTCATCATTTTCAGTCCAATCCCAGGTGCCATCTACAGGTGAGAGTTCAGTGCTGGAGTTCTAAGGCTGCAGCATCAGGTCCCCATGGTCCTGAGATGGTTTTCTGAACGTGAGGGAGGGAGGGAGAGAAATTCAGATAATAGACTTACAACTCGGGCATCAGCCAAGTTTATTCTCTGGTTACAACATGTGAACACAAAGGCAATACATGTTTAGTAATCTTATATTTAGGAGATCATTTCCCCCTATAGCACCGAGGAACCCCAAACTAGGATCATTTAAATTTTCATGGCCCTTCAAACACTTTCCATCTTAGACTTGGGGCTTCTTTTTTTCCACTAATTTTCCCACCATTAAGTATCCAAGTTGGATATGAAGAATATTATGCTGTGGATCTTTCTTCTATTACTCTGAATGAAGACCTGAAAGACAATGGAATAGCCTAGCTGTACATCACTGAAAGACTGTATTTGCCAAAACAGAAATTCACTGCATGAGATGGTGTCGCATAAATGGTTCTGTATAAGATGGCTATTTCTACATCTTTATAGGGGAACCTGAATTACACAACTCTGTTATCTGGCTACAAATTTCTTAAAATAAATAACCTCATGCAATAAATATTTTACTTACTCTGTGCACCCATGTGAGTGGTTAAGTTTTTGTTTTTCTGGTCCCACATAGTGGCTGTATGTATTGGAAAGAAGACTAACAGAAAGTATTAATTAATGAGGCTGCGGTCATTTTTACTGTTTTTACTGCCTCATCTTGATGTCTCAGTTACTGTTCAAATAAGTGATATGACACTAGTGTAGTAGAAAGAATGTTAACTCTCAATTTGAATATATATGTGTGTGTATGTATATATAATTAAATTGATGTTATGTTATATATTTGTAGTAATTAATATAAATCATTTCCAGTGAGATATATATATATATATATATATATATATATATATATATAAATGATTTATATTTATTTAAGCTTTGGATTTTAAAATGTTTCAATGATTATTATTTGATTAAAAGGCATGTCTGTTTCTTTCAGCCATGTCATTCTTCTACTTACATAGAACTGAACAATTTTCCATCTCCCAGTTTTGCAATCTCTCTCTTCCTCTCTCATTTCAGTTTAATTTCCACAGAAGTGGTAGAAGTAAATGCCCTCTGAGAATGTGAGACTGGATGCTAAATGAAACATTATGACTTTATTTTCAGGAAAAAAAAATGTTGCATTGTTTTCAAATCTGGGTTAGTAATTGATTTGCGAAAGGTGGCATAACGACTCCAGTGAGATTTGGAATTTTAGCTTTCGTTGGAATCTTCACAGCAATCCCTGTAATTTCTGTTACGTATAGGACTTAACCAGAGATGTGAATGTATCCTTGTATTTCTTAAATGAAAATTAATTCTGTCACACAGGCAGCATGCTGCGGAAGTACTGCAGAGGCTCTAAAGATAAAGACATTTTTTCCCCAAGATTACCTGGAAGTTTTTTCTTCACTTTCAGATTGCTGAAGAGCTCCTCCTTTTTACATTCACTCAGTGCATCTGAAAGGAGCCCAGCAATTATTTCAGTCCTCCCAGGATGAAGTTACAGTGGCGCACCCCCTACCTTCTCAAGCATCAGCCTGCCACCAGCAACACTCCCAGGACTGCCACAGTTGCAGGGATGGGGATTTAGAATGCATAAGGCTGGGGCTGAGTGCTCACATTCCATTTCCTCTCTGATCTTCGGTGTCTGCTCATAATGCCCTAAGATTTTCCCACCCCTGCGTTTTTTTTTTCTTTCTTTTTCTCTACAATATTAGTGTTTTCTGTAATATCCGGCCCCCTGCTTTGTCCTAGGGAAGTTTCCGCAGGATTGAACACACTCTGTTGCTTAATTCACTTCTATAGAAACAACACAGTCATCTCAGAGGAAAGCTGCCATTTCACAACCACTCTTGCTTTCCCTGAAGCCACACTTTTTTCCTTTCACTCAAAATCTAATCCTCTTGGCTCTTTGTTGCTACACTGTTTCAGAAGAAAAATTAGATTACCCTAAGAATATAAATACTGAAAAACAAATGTGCTACACTGAATTTAGCTCGCCTTTTCTCTTTTTCTTTCTTCCTTTGTTTCTTTCTTTCAGACGGAGTCTTGCTCCGTTGCCCAGGCTGGAGTACAGTGGCATGATCTTGACTCACTGCAACCTCTGCCTCCCAGGTTCAAGAGATTCTCCTGCCTCACACTCCTGAGTAGCTGAGATTATAGGTGCACACCACCACGTCCGGCTAATTTTTCTATGTTTAGTAGAAACAGGGTTTCATCATATTGGTCCGGCTGGTCTCGAACTCCTGACCCTTGTGATCCACCTGCCTTGGACTCCCAAAGTGCTGGGATTACAGGTGTGTTAGCTCACCTTTCCAATGTTCATTTTGGAATAATCGGTTTGTGCCCTAAAATAAATCTTCTCTGACATTTGAGTCTCATTTAATTTTCACCTTGGCTGAAGCTTCTGGGCCTCCGTATCTCTCCACCCTCCCGCCCTGCAACTCTGGGTTGCCCAGCAACCTCAAACAGCTGGCTGCCCAAACAGGAAAAGTAAATGGGATTAACTCTGGAGGAAACTAATTGAAGGAAGCATTAGTATGCTCCCAAACAGAATTCTTTCAATACTAACTGATTAAGTTGTGCTCAGCTGTCCTAAGTAAGGGTGTGGACTGTGGAGTGTACAGGTAGAAGGACGGTCACAGACATCAAGATGGAATATTCACAGAGGTGGTGACAGCAGCTACTACAGCCATAAAAGCAACTGCCCTCTGCTTGCAAAAGTGCACAAAATCATATTACAAGTCTTTTGCCCACTACTCCTCTCATTCATGCATTCATGCACTCACTCACTCACTTATCCATTATTTATTGAAAGGCAACAGGCCGTTATAGAAATTCTCTGGCCTCGGGAGATGAACCAGACTTTGATCTCATTTCTAGCTCCACTATTTACTAGCACTGTGATACAGAGCTAAGTTTCATAAACTTTCCAAGTCTTAATTTCAACATTGGTAAAATCAAATAATCAGTATCTACCTTAAAGAGATATTGTGAGATTTAAGTAAAACAGAGCAAGCAAAACAACCACTATAGTAACTGCCCAGGTTAGATCTTCAGTTAGTTCCCTTTTCCCTCTGCTACAGGGCACTGGAATGTGAGAGAAATGATGACAATGCATTAGGTAGTTTGGGGAATATGTGGCCATATTTCAAGCAGCAAGCCAAGAAAATAATAGAATCTCAGCAGTAGAAATTGAGAGGAATGGACAGACATGAGACTTGTTAATACAGTTGGAATTGATGACCCCGCCCAAATCTCACATTGAAATGTAAAGGTGTTTGGATCATAGGGGCAGATCCCTCATAAATGTCTTGAGCCATCCCCTTGGTGATAAGTAAGCTATCCCTCTGACTTCACACAAGATCTGGTCATTTTAAAGTGTGTGCACCCCCATCCCCCTACATTCTCTCTCTCTCTCTCTCTCTCTCTCTCTCTCTCTCTTGCTCCTGCTTTTGTCACGTGAAAAACTGTCTCCCCCTTTGCTTTCCATCATGACAAGAAGCTTCCTGAGGGCTCCCTGAAAGCCAAGGAGATGCCAGCACCATGCTTCCTGTAAAAACATGCAGAACCATAAGCTAATTAAACCCCATTTCTTTATGTTACCCAGTCTCAGGTACTTCTTCATAGCAATGCAGGAATGGCCTAACCAATGGTTTTTAAGAAAAAATGAACACAATGAGGTGAATGTGAATAAGTGAAAATTGTCAAAGGTGTCTCTGATGTTTTAAGCCTAGATGATCTCAGAGAATGGTGGTGTCATTGAGAAATGGGCAACCAAGGAAGGGAAGTTACTTTGCGGATGTGGAACAATTTAGGTGTAAGTACAGGAACTAGAGCTGATTCTGGGTTATAACAATGAAGACCATCACTTTGACTTCCACTTGCCTTATTTCTACTCTGCTATGGAACCCAACTACCCAGAACAATGCAGACAGCAGGGGCAGGTGAAGAATAGATGGAGTCAGCTAGAGTTATCAGAATCTAGGCTGCTTAAATGAGCTAGAATTCTGACATTCAAAGATTTAGCACTGGCTTTACAAACACTTTTAAAGGATTCTTTTCCTTCAGAGACTATATGTATTTAAAGTATGAGCTGGGTTATGCTGCAGTAACTAACCACCAGATAGCATTGCCTTAGGCTAACAAAGGCTTATTTCTTGCTTTTACTACATGCTTAGTGCAGGTTGGGGAGCTCTGCTGTACACACGAACTCAAGGATGCAACTGATGGAGACTACCATCTTTTAACTGAACCACCTGGGACACAGATCTTTTATTCTTCCCACATTAGGGGAGAAAGACACATGAACTTTCATTGCTAAGTCCTAAAATTACACATGTGTTTCCCTACAGCTTCTTTACCAGAACTATCTTACATGGCCCTGCTCATTACACAGAGTCTGAGAGCTTCACTGTTCCACGTGCTAGGCAAAGTGTGAGAAGTGTATGTCAGAGAACACTAGCAATGTCTTCCACTAGACACCCTGATGAGTTGAATACTTCCATTTCAGAAATAGGTGGCTTAAATCTCTTTAATGTTGCACTAGCCCATTCAGAAGATAGGGTATCACTCACTTTAATGATTAGGACAGTCTATATAAGGGAGGGGGTTCAAATGATAAAAAAGATAAGCTGGCCCATTGAGAGCTAGAAGCTATTTGCTAAGAGACCAGCAGTTTTCAAAGTGAGGGCCAAGAACCTCTAGAGACCTACAAGACCATTTCAGGTCATTCATGAAGTCTTCCCTTTTCCATATTCTTATCTGTGGGAGGCCAAATTTTACGTATTTCACCTAAAACAACATATTACAGCAGATTAAACTGAAGAGGCAGATATCAGAATCTAGCTGTCTACAGTTAAACCAAATATTAATATGAAAGAAATTTGCAAAAAAAATTGTAAAACAATGCCACTCTTCACATGGTATATTTTTGTTTTGGAAAATAGCTATTTTTCCACAAGAATGTATTACGTATGTTTATATTAATATATTATATGTTATATTAATATATATTATATATATGTGGCAAAGATGAGTAGGTGGGCTATGATTAAACACAGAGTTCAGACAGTCTCACACATATATTAATATAGTATATATATAATATATATTATTATAACATATATAATACAATAATATATATGAATGTGTTATTATTGTTTGAAATGAATCAATACACATTTTATAATCTCAATTTTGCTATCTAATTTAGTATTGATAGAACCCCTGCAAACATAATTTTTAAGAGTTTAAGGTATACTGAGACCAAAAATTTGAGAACCACTTTCCAGACCAATTCAAGTCAGTCATATAGGCCTAAGACCCTCTGCACATTGGGCAAGTTAATTCTGGGAAATGGGCTTCAGAATCTCTGTAGACTGCAAGAATCTACTCAGAGTTTAGTTCCTCATTTCTTTTTCCTTTTTTTTTTTTTTGAGACAGAGTCTTGCTCTGTCACCAGGCTGGAGTGCAGTGGCGCGATCTCAGCTCACTGCAACCCCTGCCTCCTGGGTTCATGCGATTCCCCTGCCTCACCCTCCCAAGTAGCTGAGACTACAGGTGCCCACCACCATGCCCAGCTAATTTTGTGTATTTTAGTAGAGACAGGGTTTCACTATGTTGGCCAGGATGGTCTTGATCTCCTGACCTAGTGATCAGCCCGCCTCGGCCTCCCAAAGTGCTGGGATTACAGGTGTGAGCCACTGTGCCTGACCTAGGTTCTCATTTCTCTGCAGGTCAGACAAATGGTTTCAGGGACTGAGGAGATAAGGCACCATGAAGGCTAGACTGGTCCAATCCAGAGTCCTAAAGTTCAGACACATCCTCTTAAGGACCTGCATTCTGAATGAGGCGTACAGTCAATATGTGGGATGGACTGATTAAACTGGCGAATAAGCCTTGATTGGTTGTTCTTAGGTAATTATCACTCATAATAGTTATCACAGAACCTTTATTTTAAAAAATCATCTAATAGCCAATAAAATGTTAGTAAAAGTTAAAAACTTAGTAAAAGTTTAAAAATGTTTGTAAAACTTAACAAGAAGAGTATAACCTGAAGTATGACGTTAGGATAGTAATGAGACTAGAGAAAAAGGTGGGAATCTGTGCAATCATTTTCTCATTTGCAAACTTAGGGATGCTTGAAGGACTTCTACAAGTGGGTCAAGGCATTTCTGGAGTGGCCGCCTAGCAATTTCATTCCTCACAGTAAGTGATGCTTTTTGTAGTTCTTCTTCTCTTTGTCTACCCTTCAGGAATGTCATTGTTCAGTTTATCCACCTTTCATCTGAATTATACAAAACATGCAATAGCAGAGTGGATGCAGATGATATGTAACAGGGGTTTCAGGAGAAATGCACAGTTTCAGGGTCTGCCCCTGTAGTAAGATCACCTATTACTTTCTCCTTCTCTTATTTTTCTTTTCAAACATCTATACTCTTCAAATTTTTTTCTTGTAGAAAGTAAAACAAAACAAAACAAAACCTGTGAACTCCTCTGCAATAAAGTAAGGAACAGGATTTGTTACCCATTTTCTTTTTCTTCAACCAAAGACAGAGGCCATCTTTGTAATCTGTCCTTGCTGGAGATTATATATTTCCTTCACTCTGAATCAGTCACTAGAAAGGTTAAAAAAAAAAAAAGAGAGGTGGGGGGAAAGGCAGAAAATAGGAATGTTTAAACTACACAGAATAAATAAATAATTCAATGATATTAACCTCTCAACTGCAAAGCATTCTTTGTAGCTCAAATGGTGAGCCGGCCTTGTGAGAGAAACGGTGTTTATCATTTATTTAATACACATGGCTGCAGCCTTAGGAAGAAAAGTTTAAAAGTAATGTCAACAGGCAAAGGATCACACTAGGAGTCATAGAGCTCACCTTGCTTTTCTCCCTGAGGCAGAGCTGACGTGAATTCATTCAGGACCATTCTATTATTCATGCAAGGAACTGTCTATCACAAATGCAATATGAAAAGGAGGTGCGCCCCATGTGAGGCATGAAATATCATCTCTAATAACTGGCAGTTTAATTTCAAGATTTCGGGACTGCTCATTTAAAAGTACCTGAAGCAAAATTCTAAAGCACAGAATGATAAAGGAAATCATTGTTGTTATACTTTAAGAAACCTTGTCCCATTTCTGCTAGAAAATATAAGAAATTGAGTTTAAAAGAAGATATTGAAAATAATGCAAAACTGACAATAGACTGTCATGGCAGACAGTGCCTCAGAACTTTTCATAACTCTGTAGCACTTCACTAAGACATAGTTTTTGTAATTATACTGGAAAACTGGTCTTATTCTTTACTATTTCTAGGGCAACTGAGAAGATAATTCACAAAATTTACAGTAGAGTCTCAAATTTACAGTATAACCCAGATCATGCAGCACAATCATGTACTGACAGACTCATCATATAGCTGACTTAAAAACCTAGAAAGGACCTTGGGAATCACCCATCATAATGAACTTATGTTAGTGGTTAATAAACTGGGGCCCAGAGACAAAAGAGCAGAACTGCAGACTCAGTGTAACCCAGTGTTCTGCTATATTTTATGACTTTTTAAAGGTGTCTTTTAAAAATTATATGATATTAATGATAACAAGCGTTTAATTGTCACCATATAAACAATAGGTTCAAGCACATCTTCTGGCAGATGCTCGAACACCTTCACATCTGTGATACTATGTGTGCTATCTGAGGTATGCCTCAGGATTCCTGTCTGAACCTTCCTGAATTGGATGTGTTGTGGCTAAGTGTGACATTTTTGGTGACAATGGCCAGTTTTGTGGGATTCCCAGTGTTTCGGCTCTTCGAGTGAACCAAAAGCAGTGGGTAGAGGTGATTATTAAAACAAGAAGCCAAAGCCCACTCAACCAAGAAAGGGAGTTAAAATAGAAGGCCAAATAGAAAGGGAGGTTATAGACCCAGGACTTCCTATCCAAGTAACGTACGTGCAAGAGCACTGGCAGATGTGAGCAGGACCCTGTCTGTGCAACAGCCTGGAGCTCCTGCTCTCTGTGAATGATTTGCCTGTGCCGGCTGTGGCAAGGGTGAGTAGGTGGGCTATGGGCTATGAGCAAACACAGGGTTGAGGCAGGCTTACCCATATAAGAAGTGTTAAGCTGGTGTGTTTGCTGTGTTTCTGGTGTAGGCTCAAAGGGTCTCCAGCTGGACATTTCTCCTAGCATGGGGCGGAAGTAGAGGCAACAACCCGAGCGTCAGCCCACCCACTAATGATGAGGCCTGGCTCTCTTCCTGAAGTCAAAGAGGCTCAAGTGCACCTCACTTCTGGTAGAATGTGAAAGTCACTAGCGTTAAGAGGTTTGTAGGAAAAGAAAATGAGAGTTTGGAAAGAAAAGTGGCAGAAATGGAATGAAAGGAGACAGATGTAAGCTGTAAGCAAACACCAAAACCTTCAACTGAAAGTCAAAGAACAATTTAACCAATTAATCAGTATTTGCCTACAGTTCACAATGCCAAACAGCTTGTAGCGTCACAGCCTTCACGAGTGTTTAAATTTAATGATTCAGGACCGGGCATGTGCTTGCGGAAAGAAGCAAATACACACACATGTGCGCACACACACATACACAGAATATTTTTCCTTCTGCTGATTTTGCCTGGCATGTCTACCAAACAACCACATTCTAGGTCTTGCCACATTGGGGTTTAGAGGGCTTAGGAATTTAAAAAAGAGGAAGATGAGGGTGGTGGGACATGGGACACCACTGTGTCTCAAATTACAGAAAGGAAACCACTGTGAAGGGCTTTCCAACAGTTTGGCCTCTGAGAAACCAGGAATAAAGTCACCCTGGAGTCTAGAAATGCTAGATCCTGTTAAGCTCAACATCAGGAAATCATAGTGAAAAAACAGGGAGGATAGGAGAGCGATGACATGAAGGGAGCTTGGCTGGCAGGGGAGAGGGCACAGGTCAGAGAAATGGCATGAGAAGGTTGGGAGAGAGGTCACATAAAAAGCACACTTCGCTGCCCAACAGTGCTGGTAAGTGTCCACCTAGAAATGGGAAAAGATGGTTTGAACCTTGGGGCTGATGTCAGGAACAATGGCAAAGGAAAGATACAGACAAGGGATCATAGCATCACCTACATTAACAGTTGCCAGAAACGCCTCCAGCAGAGTGCCCCAAGCATAACTGCCCCTCAACCATGTTAGCACCTTCTGTTTTGTACCATTTCCTTGAGTGACATTGAAATATGATAGTCTACACTGTTCACAAACATTTTAAAAATACTAAAAAAAACTGAATTTATGCATACGACTATCACTCTCTTAGGTATATATCCAACAGAAATGTGTCCACTCATTTACCATAATACAATTACAAGAGTGTATGTAGCAGCAGTATTCACAATAGTAGGCACCTGAAAATTACCACAATGTTCATCAACAGTAGAATAGATAACTTGTGTTAAAACACAATAGGATACTGTGATTACTTATTCTCACTGCTGTATATTATCCTATTGTGAAAATGAGGATTAATATCACAAGCATAATGTTGAGCAAAAGAAGCCAGACACAAAGAGCACATACTGCATAAATCCGTTTACACAAAATTCAAAAACAGACAAAAAGCATCTGTGCTACTAGAAGTCATTAAAGTGGTTATAACAAAGTGGAGTTGATAATGTTCTTAACAATAGTTATGTCAAAATTAGCCAACATCCTGTTTTCTGTGAGTACCTACACATGTATAAGCACACACAAATTTTTTGTGTTTAAAGAGTAGGACACTAACCACATTATTATGTAATTTATAGTAATAAGGACAGTTATAACTCTTCCATGGCAGGAAGTATAGTATTGTAATGGAGGAAGGATAGGGTATACTGTAAAGCTAAGCTGAATTAAATGATTCAGCTACTCACTAGTTCTATAATTAGAGTAAACCTATATATGCTTTAATATCCTTGTTTATAACATTGAGATAAAAATATCTGTATTTAGGAGTATCATGTAAATACAAAGAAATGAAAAATAATAAGTATGGGCATACCTCAAAAATACTGTGGGTTTTGTTCCAGAATGTTACAATAAAGCAAATATTGTAGTAAATTCACATGAATATTTTGGTTTTCCATGGAAAATAAAAGTTATGCTAACACTATACTGTGCTCTATTGAGTGTACAAAGATATTATATCTAAAAAACAATATACATACTTTAATTTAAAAATGCTTTATTTCTAAAAATGCTAATGGCCTTCTGAGTCTGCACTGAGTCACCATCTTTCTCCTAGAAGATGGTCTTCCCTTTCTGCTGATGGCTCGCCTCTCTGGTGATGATTAGAGTGGTGATTTGCTCAAGATGCTATGGTAGCTGTGACAATTTCTTGAAATAAGAAAACAATGAAGTTTGCTGCATGGATTGACTCTTCCTTTCATGAAAGATTTCTACATAGCATGTGATATAATTCGATAGCATTCTACCCACAGTATGACTTCTTTCAAAACTTGAGTTAATCTTCTCAAATCTGCCACTGCTTTATTAACTGCATTTGTGTAATATTCTAAATCCTTTGTTGTCATTTCAACAATGTTCACAACATCTTCACCAAGAGAAGAGTTCATCACAAGAAATCACTTTCTTTCCTCACCCATAAGAAGCAACTCCTCATCCATTAACATTATATCATAAAATTGTAGCAATTCAGTCTCAGCTTCAGGTTTCATTACATTAATAATTCTGGTTCTATTGCCATTTCTGCCACATCTACAATTATTTCCTCCACTGAAGTCTTAAACCCCTCCAAGTCATCCATGATGCTTGGAATCAATTTCATTGAAACATCTGTTAATGTGGATAACTTGACCTCCTTCCATGAATCACTAATGCTCTCAATGACATTTATAATGATGAATCCTTACCAGAAGGTTTTCAGTTTACTTTGCCCAGATCCATCATAGGAATAACTAAGACAGCTATAGACTTACAAAATTATTTATAAAAGAATAAGGCTTACAAGTTGAAATTAATCCTTGATCCATGGGCCACAGAATAAATGTTTTGTTAGCAGGCATGAAAACATTAATCTTCTCAAACATCTTCATCTGAGCTCTTGGGTGACTAGGAGCATTGCCAATGAACAGTTATATTTTGAAATTAATCTTTTTTTCTAAGCAGTAGGTCTTAACAATAGGCTTAAAATATTCAATAAACCATGCAGTAAAAAGACGTACTGTCATCCAAGCTTTACTTTTCCATTTATAGAGGACAAGCAGAGTAGATTTAGCATTGGTTCTAAAGAGTCCTAGGATTTTTGGAATGGTAAA
Source organism: Cacajao melanocephalus (assembly GCA_963573385.1). Lineage (NCBI taxonomy): Eukaryota > Metazoa > Chordata > Mammalia > Primates > Pitheciidae > Cacajao > Cacajao melanocephalus. The sequence goes on from CAUYLG010016973.1 coordinate 202,407, forward strand.
TGAGCATTGGCTTCAACTTAAAGTCAACAGCTGCATTAGCCCTTAACAAGAGAGTTAGGCTGTCCTTGAAAGCTTTGAATCCAGACTTGAATTTTCCTCTCTAGCTGTGAAAATCTTAGATGACATCATCTTCTAGTAGAAGGCCATTTCATCTACATAAAAATCTGTTGTTTAGAGTAGCCACCCTCTTCCATGATCTTACCTAGATCTTCTGGATAACTTGCTGATGTTTCTCCACAGACACTTGCTGCTTCACCTTGATCTGTTATGTTATGGAGATCTTTTATGTTATAGAGGTTCTTTAAAGTTCATGAGCCCACCTCTGCTAGCTTCAAAATGTTCTTGTTAGCTTCTTCACCTCTGCAGCTTTCAGAGAATCAAAGAGATTCAGGGACTTGCTCTGGATTTGGTTCCGGTTCAGGGAAATGCTGTGGCTGGTTTGATCTTCTATCTAGACCACTGAAACATTCTGAATATCAGCAGTAAAGATGTTTCACTTTCATGTCATTCATGATTTCCATGGAGTAGCACTTTTAATTTCCTTCAAGAACTTTTCCTTTGCCTTCGACACTTGGTTAACTGGTGCAAGAGGCCTTGCTTTCAGCCTGTCTTGGCTTCTGACAGAACTTACTTACTCAGCTTCATCACTTCTAACTTTTGATGTAAAGTGAGAGACATATGATTCTTCCTATCACTTGAATACTTAGAGGCCACTGTATGGTTATTAATTGGCCTAATTTCAATATTTTTTTGTCTCAGGGAATAGGGAGGCCCGAGGAGTGAGAGAAGGGAGAATAGCAGGTTGGTGGAGCAGTGAGAACACATACAACATTCATCAATTAGTTTGCCATCTAATATGGGCACACTGTGTGATGCCCCAAAGCAATTACAACAGTAATGTCAAAGATCACTGGTCACAGATCACGATAACCAATACAATAATGATGGAAAAGATTGAAATATTGTGAGAATTACCAAAATGTGACACACAGATATGAAGTGAGCACATGTTGGAAAAAAGGCACTGATAAACTTGTTCAACACAGGGTTGCCACAAAACCTTCAATTTGTGAAAAAAATGCAACATCTGCAAAGTCCAATAAAGTGAAGCACAGTAAGACAAGGTATCCTTATACTAACAGTGACTGTTAATAATGTTAATTTTATTCTTTTTCCTTTCTCGGTCAGCACATATGTATTCTATATTTGTGATGTGATTATAACTACTTTTCAAGGCGATTGCATCCCTTGATCACAGAAAATGCAGGCAATCATGAACCTAAATATGACACCCTATCTCCACAATGCAAAATTTGTTGGTGTTGTTTCTTCTCACTGGACCACCACTGCCATCATTTCCAAGGTTAGAGATCAATGATTCTGTTAACAGTTCCTTTGTTTATTTTCCCACTGTCAATCAATGGCGCCCAGCATATGTAATTTTCTTCACTTTCATCCATTCTCACCTTCCCCGATAAAGCTATATTGCAGCTTCAGTGCAAGTGGGTAAAACACATCCATAGGCTTGTTTGTAGAACTTGACCTCTGGCAGAAATTAGATGGAGTTTGGGTAATGACTCCCTATCTTCATAGACAAATTCACCTGCTGAAAGACTGGACCATCAAACTTCCTGCTTGATATGAATGGTCCAGGAGACTCAGATGAACAGCCCCTGGAGAGGGAGGTGTAATAGAACATGAGGCAACTCAGTTATGCGAAGCTGGAGAGGCAGAGGCAGAAGAGGCAAGGCAGAGAGGGAAGGCAACATCTAAGATACTTTCCCTTATTGCAGTACTTTCCATACAACTTCTGAAATCTTCATAGCAGTTTCATTCCCTAATTTCTCTTCTGTTTTCTTTTCACACAATCAACCTCTTCTCCCTAATTCTTTGATTCCTTTTCAACTTTTCTTAGCTTTTATTTTGATTTCTCTATCAATCCAGATTTTTACTGTGTATTTATTGAGCTCATAAATAGAGCTTGTGCCCTGGAGGAACAGCATGAGAAATTAAATACATTGTATTCCATTTATTTTTAAGTTCATATTACAGCACGTGAACCAAAATTTCATTTCTTTATATACTGGTTAATGAACTTACATTTTGGCAGACATGAAAGCTTCTTTCAGGGCTTTTCCCTCCTCTTCTTTTCAAGGCTTTTTAAAAAGTAGCTTTACAGGCAAGTTTCAGTAGGGGGGTGAGGATGGAAGTCTGATACTACAAACCTTCCCTTTTCTCTCAAATCTCAAGCTTCCCTTCTTTTGCTGAGCATCCTAAACAAGCAGGCGGATGTTTTTCCTCTTTTATTTTTTAATTGCTTATGTTGATGTGCAAGACAACATTTTCAATGAGATGCAAACGGAGTTGCCCACACAGCAATAATGGGGGCTTTGTGGGCTGCTCAGCATGTGCTGTGTTTCTCTGAAGCCTTTAGGTCCATACCCCCAAGCTCTACAAAGAGGTCAGTACATTTCAGTTTCTCTCTCTCCCATACCAAAGAGATGTTCTGACTGTGAGAAAAAATAGCAGGTAGAATAGTCACTGGCAGAAGATTCCCCTACTCCTCACTATGCCCATCACTTATTTTACACTGACAGTCAATTATTACATTTTAAATAACAGTTGTACTTTATGAAGATTTAATGAAATACTGCCATGATATGGTAAACCAGTGCCAATTGAAAGAGCTGCTTCAGTCAAAAGCTTCTGCTATTCAATTAGCTTTCCTGGTTAGTACATCATGATAGCAACTCTGACTGGGAAAAATAACATTCACTAATTTACACCTGAATGACATAGAAAAGGTTGCTAAGTGCTTTGGAATTACAGCAGGCTTATTATTTGATGCGGGGACTAACATATTTTCTGGTTAAGGATAGAATTCTGGCTAAAGATTGCAGAAAAATGAACAAACAGAAATTACCTATGTTGATTTAGTGTTATTTTCAAGGTCAACTGATCATTTAAGTGAGGATTTTTGCCTTTTATATAGCTATTAGCACTATCAAAAGCTTTTATTCAACAGGGACAGCAGAGACTATTGATTTCTATCCTTCCTCAGGTCCTCTTAACAGGAGTTTTAAGTACCCAAACCCAGGTAGTCTCTATCAAAATTAATGTTGCTGGGGAAGAGTGCGGATGTTGTTGTCTGGGCAACAGGCTTGGGCACTGTCAGTACCAAAGACTTCTGTGGTCCTATCTTTTTAAGGCAAGACAAAAGAAGGCTCCCACTTCAGAAGGATTATCTCATTCTTGGGGCCTCAAAATTAGGAACAAAAGGCAAAACTAACAGCACACCTTGCCTTAGAATTTCCTAAATGATCCACAACAAATGGTATAGCCACAAAGTACTGAAAAAAAAAAAACAATAGTATAAATAAGAATAAACTTACAGGGTTCCCAACCTTATAGGTGAGCCAAGAAGGTCATGTCCTAGGAGACTTGGAAAACTTAGGAAATTGATGGGATCTTGGGAATAAATTCCTGCAAATTTACAGGCATTACAGGTGAAGTCAGATGGCAAATGTTTGGCTAGTCCTCCTATCCTTAAGAGGCTTTAGAAGTCCAATCTGAAATTCCTCACAAAAATTTCCAGCAAAGCGAATTTAAGATCTACATGGTAAATCACCATTCTTGAGAGCTTGTTTGGAGGTTCTAGCAGGGGAGCGCAGCTAGAACACTCTTGACAGAAGACCAGTCCTCCTCTATTGAGCATGTTCGTCCTCTTCCACTGAGCGTGCAGCTCTGAAAGGATGCACATGGAGCAATGAGGGAAGAAGGGGACACCTGTCTAGCCAGCCAGTTTAGCCCAATGAACCCTGGCGATCAACGGAGTGACTGATGTTGCAGCCAGATCACCCTCACATCTGTAAATTACCATTCTTGTTGCACCTATATAAATAAGCCATATCTAACATGATCAGCCTTATTCTGTAATCAAGAATGATTTTTCTTTGAGATTACTTTTGATCAAAAGCAGGATGACTGTAGAGAGAAGTGGTGTACTACAATGGAAAACTATGAACCATTTATAGCACACCCTTCTGAGTAATCAGAATCTGCCTTGTTCAATGTCTTTATGCTATTTTGCAACACTTTAAATTGCAGATATATAGGCAAACGCTATCTTTTAAAGTAGAGATTTAATTGACTTCCCCCCAGTATGGGAAAAACATAGTTTTAGTACTTAGTTGTAAGTTGGCTTGGGTTCTGTTACTTGCAAAACTTTAAAATCTTTACAAATTTTCAATTATTCCAGTTTACTTCAGTATCTGGCTACAAGTCTCCAAACTAACTGTTCCATTTTTCTCTCTTCTTTCTGGCTCATCACCAGATACCTAAAATCTAACTGCCCAGATCTCTTAAGTTGACTCTAAGCTGCTTTACGTTTGGCCCTTTTACTTGGGATCTGAAGAAAGTTTGTCAGCTAAATTCCAGAAACTTGATATAAGCCTTGAGAAGACTCACCACAACAGAAGATGATGGATGATCCAAAATACTTCCTGGAAAGAAAGTCTAGTGACATGCTTGGGTCATACAAACCCCTGCATAAGAATGGGAACAACATCACCAAATGCATCAATATCCTAGCTTGAAAGCAGTGAGCCGTGCTGTATAACAAAAATATTTTCCTCCACTGACCTCTTGGAATCCACTGGACTGATAATCACAAGTACCACTCCTGGTTCTTTAATACAACCATTTGTATTAATATTTTCTCATTTTCAGTTCAGCCATCCTATTTAACATATGCCTGGTGTTTAGTGCTCTAAAGCAACTGACCTTTGTTACCTATTCTCAAAAGATGACTTTAACTGATAAGAACAGCACCAACAAGAGTTCTTTCTGAGACTATTTCTGAGACCCTTCTTTGCCCCACTCAGAAAGTTTATTATCTTCTCTGAGTTGTACAGCAACAAATAACGTTCTTAAACAAAAGTGTGGACTGATAATGTTGAACTTTACCTGAGCCCTATATTCCCAAAACACAGAGATGGTGAAGAACCCTCCAACACACACACACTTTTATTTACCTAGACACAGCTAACTGCTAGTGACCACCCTGACCTCGCATATTCCCAGGTAACGCCTCACTCTGTCCTTCCTCATGGCTCTCATAAGACTTGTGGATGACTTCTTTGTTTACCTACCTCTGTCAAACCCTGGGCCCACTTCCTTTTCTTTGAAATGTTTCTCATTAACGAATGTTTTCCCTGTTGTAACAATCAAATAAAATCATCTCCTTAATCTTCCAGCAGACTCTGTCTTTCACAATAGGGTTTGGATTGCATGGAGGGTCTGGATTTGTCAAAAAATCATGAAATAATACAATTCCAGTTTGTGTATTTCATTAAATATAGATTTTACAACAAAAGACAAAATGAGAACTGTGAATAAGCAATGAACCATACATAGTTAATGCTTTGTACACTTAGCTGTTTGGAGTGAGGCATTTATATGTCTGTAACTTACTTTGTTTTATATATATATATATATATATATATATATATATATATTTTTTTTTTTTTTTTTTTTTTGAGATGAAGTCTCACTCTGTTGCCCGGGTTCAAGCGATTCTCCTGCCTCAGCCTCCCAAGCAGCTGGGATTACAGGCACCCGCCACCATACCAGGCTATTTTTTGTATTTTCATTAGAGATGGGGTTTCACCATGTTGGCCACGCTAGCCTTGAACTCCTGACTTCAGACAATCTGCCCACTTTGGCCTCCCAAAGTGCTGGGACTACAGGCATGAGCCATCCTGCCTGGCCTGTAATATATATTTTTTAAAAAGATGAGTTGATCCATTCATAGAGAGATGAATTGCTAAATAGTTTGTGATACAGAAAATATAATTAAAGACTAATTACAGAATCTATGTGATTAGTTTATTAGTGTTCACATCAAAGTTAATGGAAAAATATTAATTTTTTTCCACTAAGATTGAGAAGAAGGCATATATCATCATTCTGTTCTGTCATGTTATCATTCTATTCAAATTTGTACTAGAGGTATTGGCCAGTTCCATTAAAAAAAAAAAAAAAAAAAGGAAAGAAAAGGCATAAAGATTGAGATTTAAAAAAACACTATTTTGTCAGATGTTATGATTATCTATGTAGAAAACTCTGAATAATGTATAAAGCAATTACTAGCAGTAGTAAGTGTACTTTGTCAGGTTATAGGATACGTAAATATGTGGATATTAACTATAGTTTTATATACCATTAGAAATAATAAGAAAATGAAATTCTTAAAATAGCATTTATATGGCATTGACAAAATCAAATACATATAAATATAACAAATATAATAAAATATAATAATTCTAATAAATGTATAACATTTATATACAAATATATTATTTAATAAATTAAATAATTAAATTAAATATAACAAATATAAAACTACAATAAATATAATGAAATATGTTCAAACTGTACTCTGGAATACTATGAAATGTATCTGAGAGAATTAAAGATCTAAATAAATTTATCTGACTCAATATTGTTATTATGTTAATTCTCCTCAAACTAATTCAAAGTTGCAACTAAATTTCAAGTGATCTCAGACTTATGATAGTAAAAATAAAATAAAGGTAAAATGTATATGTGAGCTAATTCATACTTTGAGAAACTTTACAGATGTTTAAAGACAACAAAGATAGCTTTTACTTGGAATGATTTATCTAATCTGCTGATATTATAATATACAATTAAAACAATGAATTACCTTGTTAGAAAAAACATGGAATAAGTGAAGTATCTCAGTGTCATCTATTTCCATGTGTCTTGTCAGTGACCTCAGATACATTACTAAACATTTAATCATTAGAAATGCAGCCGATAAACCCTGTTAACCCCAGAAAAACTTTACCAAAAGCCAAAAACAATTTAATTTACAAAATATCAAATGTATATAATTAAAGATAGAAGCAGGATTAAAGATAAAGTAAAAATAGCCTCTTGAATTAATGTATGATAAAACAGTATAACTTATTGTATATTGCTATATTAATTTATGTGTAATAAAATTTGCTTTGCTTTAAAAAAATCAGTGTGTTTATCTCCTTTACCTTACATTGAGCTCTATTTTTTAACTGTAAATTTCTTTTTTTTTTTTTTTTTTGAGACAGAGTCTTGCTCCGTCGCCAGGCGCCAGGCTGGAGTGCAGTGGAGCAATCTCTGCTCACTGCAATCTCCGCCTCCCGGGTTCAAGCAATTCTCCTGCCTCAGCCTCCCGAGTAGCTGGGACTACAGGCGTGAACCACCACGCGCAGCTAATTTTTGTATTTTTTTAGTAGAGAAGAGGTTTCACCATGTTGGTCAGGATGGTCTCCATCTCTTGACCTCGTGATCTGCCCGCCTCAGCCTCCCAAAGTGCTGGGATTACAGGCGTGAGCCACCGCGCCTGGCCAATTTGTTTTTTTTTTTAAGAAAAAAAATGAGCTATACTGTTATTTAAGATCTAAATAAGACTTGTTTGTGCTTGGATAGAGCTCATCTGGTGCACTGAAAATAGGATTAATATAAACATTCGTAAATATATAGGTAGCCCTTTTTGAAAGACAGATTATATTTACATATTTACTACATACACAGGCATACAGTATTTATAAATTATAAAAATAGGTCTACATTTCTTGAATAAACTAACATTATAAAAAATAAAGCATAGAGAAAAACATAATATAGAAGACTTCTCAGAATCGTATATCAAATGGCTGGGATTTAAGGCAATTCTGACTGGAGTCTAGAGCTTAGGACTCTATGCCCAAAATGTCAAGTGTTTTTGCTTAAAATACTAACACAAATTTAGTTTGTGTGAATAGCCATGTAACATCTAGATTAATAGCAAAAGTAGGCAAGGCCTCTCTAATCAATTCTCTATTAAAGGGGAAATAAAAGTAAAAATTCATCAGCAGTAAACGACTAGGGTGGTAGGCAATCTTGAGACATAATTACTCAAGTTGGAAAATTCAGTTATGAAATGGCTTAAGGTAACTACTAGCGCCACCATCAACCCACAAATTTAGTATTAAGAAAAAGAAGTAAACAAATCCTAAGAATTGTTCACTAAAGGAGAAGCAGGTCCAAGTTGCATGGGAGGTCATGGGATAAGGAAAGGAACAACATTTAAGACAGAAAGCTAGTAGCATTCCAATGGGTTGGGCATAATTGCTGGCCATTTTCCAGGACAACATACACAGAGGTGGGAAGCATCCCTAGCTGGTGAAGTTAGACATTTAATGGAATCTCAAAAGAAAGATGGGATCCCACTACTACCACGCATAGCTAAACTTTCCTTCCTTGCTTACCACCTCTGCCCTCCTGATTAGAGAATAAATAGAAGGCAATATCCACTTTGTTAGATGTGCACAGAGGAGAGTAGAATGGAAGGGACAGATAACATGACTAAATAAATTAAGGAAAATGACAAAAAGAAGTGATTTACATAATTTTAGCAGTAAATGGAAAGTCTAGGTCAGTGGTTCTCACACTTTGCTGCATTTTAGAATAACTCTCACACCTAGGCCATAACCCATCACAATTAAATAAGAATCTCAGGCATTAATATTCTTTAAACTCCCCTATGTTATTTTGATATGCAATAAAGTTTGAGCAGTGCCTCTCAAACATTAATTTGCATAAAGATCACCTGGGGATCTCGTTAAACTGCAGTTTCTGTTTCAATAGGTGTTGGGTGGGGTCTTTGATTCTGTATTCCTAATAAGCTTCCAGGTGACACTAGTATATCTGATTTGAAGACTGCACTATGGGTAGCAAGGGCCTAGACAGAACTGGTGATGAAAAGTTGAGACAAATACAAAGAGAAAAGCATAGAAATTATGCAGTTATGTTTCTTTAAAAGAAAAGAACAAACAAACAAAAAAGGTAAGTAACATAAAATCAAAAGTAGTCAAATAATCCATCTGTAAAGAAAATCCAATCTAAGAAGGCATAGCAGAATCTGAAAAAGTGCTATGTGCTCCTGAACTTAATAAGAACTTGAATGGAGTAAACATCAGTTCAAAAAGAATATGATAAAACAACAGATAAAAATATGAAAAGGGAGTATGCCAAGCTAAGGAGAAAAGATGGAGAACCAAAATACTGTCAGATATTTAAAATTCTTTTAAGAACAAAAACCAGATTAGAATTGTGAAATATCAGTGCAAAGAAGAAAAATAAAAGTCAAAAAGCAGATACAAAAAATACAGATAATTCAATATGGATAACCGGTGTCTAAAAATTTTTAAATCCAGTAAGTACACCAGAAAATATATTCAGAGACATATGAGAGATGTACTCTTAAATGAAGAAAAAGTAAATACAAATGTAGCTTGAAAAGACACAACACAGACCAGGATGCAAAACAGTCAAAGTTAATATATAGCCTTAATAAGTTACTTAATTTTGAGGATAAAGAAAAAAAGGTATACAAAAAAAATCAAGTTACTTCCAAGCAGAAAGAGAAAAAAGTAGAGAACTCAGACTTTCCCAAAACAGCCTTTAATGACAAGGACTATGGAAACAGGTCTACAAAGTTTTAAATAAAACAAAAATATATATCAAGAATATTTTAAGTGTCTAATCTCATTCAAGTGCAAAAGTACTAAGTAGATATTCTTGATGATTAAGACTCGGAGAATATTCACAAATTCTTCTTGAAAGAAACAAATGATTCAGTGATGATATGTCAGCAGCCAAGGCATACAGCAAAATGAGGAACTCAGAAATAAAGAAAGCCATGGTGGAATTACTGGAGATGTTTCTGCTTTTGGAATGACACAGAGAGGAGCTCCATAGACCTTTTTCCTAGTGACAGGTGAAAATTGTTTTAAAACAACCTTTAAAGTCTCTAGAAGTAGTCCTAAGTACCTAGAAAAAATGAGAAAATATTTATTCAAAAATCTACTAAAACTTGACAGGACAACAAACGTCTGCAGTATTCGAACAAGGATCTGGTCCTTCCATTTATCCTTCCAGCTCAGCATGGTAGAAATTCCAATCCAGACCGTGCATGTCTAAAAACATAAGGCTCCCACGTCTCTCAGCTCCTAGATGGTTATCTTCCTGAGAGGGGCAGAATATCAGCATTTCTTAACCTGTACCAGTGACTTGTTGCTCAGGCAAAGTTCCTGGGCAAATGTGAATGAGAAATAGGGTTCCCTTCTTCTGCCTAGCCCCAACTTGTGAGATGGTAGGTCTGTCTTAAGCATGCTGTTGCTGAGAATACTGGGGCCCCAACTACCCTCATCACAACTTATAAGGCAGTGGTTCTATGTTGGAAAAGGCAAACCAAATAAGACTTAAGGCTTTTGCCCATTCTACCCCACCAAGTATTCAGTTTCAAAAACAAAGTTGTCACTTAGAGAAAAGAACTTCAGGAAAGTGCTGTCTCCACCAACAGCTCTAGAGCCTTGGTATAGAGATTTTGCCCAAGAGGAAGAGCAGTCCTAAAACAGAGAGCTACTAATCTCTTTTCAGAGGAGCAGACTTCATTTGCAACAGAGTGTGAAGTTCAAGCCTAAGGGGTTCTGGGGAAAAAAGTGTAGTCACAGTAAAAGATAATTGGGAGTAAATTAATAGATTCATTGGAGAGATAGGCAAAACTGTGGATCAGATTGTCAGACAGAATGGGGAAAAGTGACAACAGGAAAAGCCCTGCTGGAGTCAGATCCAATCACAAAAACTGACCTCAGGAATTATTCCCCCCAAAAGAAACTACATTTGATTACATCAGTTTGCAGAGAACCTTATGCCGTAGGACACTGGCAGACAATAGAAGAACCTGCCAGCAAGTAGCGGAGCTTCAGGAGTGAGTGTATTTAGGGAAAGAACAGTGACAGAAAGACCTGGTAAAACCACTGTCGTCCAAAAGTGACTGTGGATACAACAAAGGTCGCACCCTCTGAGGAGCAAGAGCAGAGGATTAACACTGTGGGATATAGATGTCACTAAAATAATCCAGCCAGTCTCTAAATAAATAAACAACCACCTAAAAAATAGCAATCCCCACAGTGGGGGATCAGTACCCAATATGGCTCTAATTTATTGTCTAAAAAGTCTAGTTTCCAACAAAAAAATTAGGAGGCATGCAAACAAACTGGAAACTATAATTTATACATTGAAAAGAAAAAAAAACAAATACAAAGAAAAATCAGTTAATAAAACTTCCCATGAGAATAAACAGACGTTAGATTTAACAGAGAAGATTTTAAAGTAGCCATTATAAGTATGTCCAAACAACTAAAGGAAATCATAATTAAAGTAAAAAAAAAAGTATGAGGACAATTTCACACCAAATGCAGAGTATTAATAAAGAAATATAAAATTTTAAAAATCACATAGGCATTCTATGGTTGCAATGTATAATAACTAAAATACAAATTAGATAACTTAAAGAAAATGAATACAATCCTAGAGAGACACAAACTCCCAAAACTGACTCAAGAGAAATAATATGAATGAACTATAATGAATGAAGAGATTTATTATCAATAAAAAAGCCACCCAGAAATAAAAGTCAAGGCTTAGATGGCTTCCCCGTTTTATTGTAGTAATACAAAACATTTAAAGAAGAATTAATACCCGTTCTTCACAAAGTCTTCCAAAAACTAGAAGAGAACACACAGCTAACTGCTTTAGACCCTTGTCACTCTGATACCAAAACCAGACAAAGACATCACAAGAAAAGGAAACTACAGACCAGTATCTCTTATGCATGCGGATATAAAATCCTCAAGATTCTAGCAAACTGAATACAGCAACATATTTAAAAAGTGTGCACCATGATCAACTGAGATTTATCCCACGAATGCAAAGCTGTTTTAACTCCCAAAAATTAGTTAAAGCAATACATCATGCTAAATCCACAGAGAAAATTTTTAAAAGATTAACTCAAAAATCACAGAAAAAAATATTTAACAAAATCCAATACTTTTTCATGACGTACTTTTTCAAAAATACATAACAAACTAGGAATAGAAGGGAACTTCTTCAACTTAATAAAGAAGATTTACGAAAAACCCACAGATAGTATCATATTTAACTGTGAAAGACTAGATGTGTTCACTCTAAAAAAAGAAAGAAACCAAAAGTATCCATTCTTGGTATTTCTATTTAATATTGTACTGGAAGTTCTAGCCATAGGAACACAACAAGAATGGTTATGGTAAAACACACACACATACACATATATACAATGACAATTGTTGAAGAGAATATGAAGAGATAGAATTATCATACACTGGGAATGTAAGATGGAACAACCACACTGAAAATTATTCTGTCAATTCTTCAATGATTAAATATGAAGTTAGCATACAACCTAGCAATTCAATTACTAGGTAATTGAATTAGCTACATGCTCAAGAGAAATTAAAATACAAGTTCCCCCAAAACCTTGTACAATATTTTTTTTAAAAAAAACTTTTAAGTTCAGGAGTAAATGTGCAGGTTTGTTACATAAGTAAATTGGTGCCATGGGGATTTGTTGTACAGATTATTTCATCACCCAGATATTAAGCCTAGTACATACCCATTAGTTATTTTTCCTGATCCTCTCCCTCTGCCACCCTTTCAATAGGCCACATTATGTGTTGTTCCCTCTATGTGTCTATAAGTTCTCATCATTTAGCTCCCACTTTAAGTGATAACATGCAGTATTTGCTTTTCTGTTTCTGTGTTAGATTGCTAAGGATGATGGTCTCTAGTTCCATCCATGTTGCTGCAAAGGACATGACCTTGTTCTTTTTATGGCCACATAGTATTCTAATTATAGTATCATACTTTCTTTATCCAATTTGTCATTGATGGGATTTAAGTTGATTCTCTGTCTTTACTATTGTGAATACTGTTGCAATGAATACACATGTCCATGTATCTCTATAACAGAATGATTTATATTCCTTTGGGTAAATGCCCAATAATGGGATTGTTGGATCAAAGGGTATTTCTGTCTTTAGGTCTTTGGGGAATCACCACACTATCTTACTCAATGGTTGAACTAACTTACATTCCCACCAGCAGTGCATATGTGCTCCTTTCTCTCCACAACCATGCCAGAATCTGTTATTTTTTTACTTTTTAATAATCGTCATTCTGACTGGTGTAAGATGGTATCTCATTGCAGTTTTGATTTGTATTTTTCTAATGATCAGTAATGAGCTTTTTTTCCAGATGATTTTTGGCCTCATATATGTCTTCTTTTGAAAAGTGTCTTTTCATGTCCTTTGCCCACTTTTTTATGGGGTTGTGTTGTGTTTTTTTTTTTTTTTTCTTGTAAATTTGTTTAAATTCCTTATAGATGCAGAATATTAGATCTTTGTCTGATGCACAATTTGCAAACATTTCCTTCCATTCTGTAGGTAGTCTGTTTACTCTGTTGCTAGTTCTTTCACTGTGCAGAGGCTCCTTAGTTTAATTAGATCTCATTTGTCAATTTTTGTTTTTACTGCATTTGCTTTTGGCATCTTTGTCATAATTTTTTTGCCCATGCCTATGTACTGAATGGTATTGCCTAAGTTGTCTTCCAGGGTTTTTATAGCTTTGGGTTTTACATTTATCTTTAATCCACCAGGAGTTAATTTCTGCATATGATGTGAAAACAGGTCCACTTTAATCTTCTGCATATGCCTAGCCAGTTACCCCAGCACCATTTATTGAATAGGGAATCCTTTCCCCATTGCTTGTTTTTCTCAGGTTTTTCAAAGATCAGACAGTTGTAGGTGTATGACATTATTTCCTAGTTCTCTATTTTCTTCCACTTGTCTATGTGTCTGTTTTTGTACTATACGATGCTGTTTTGGTTCCTGTAGCCCTGTAGTATAGTTTGAAGTTGGGTAGCATGATGCTTCCAGCTTTGTTCTTTTTGCTTAGGATTGCTTTGGCTATTTGGCTTCATCTGTGGTTCCATATGAATTTTAAAATACTTTTCTCTAGTTCTGTGAAGAATGGCAATGGTAGTTTGATATGGTTTGGCCCTGTATCCACACACAAATCTCACCTTGAATTGTAATAATCCCCATGTGTGAAGAGCAGAACCAGGTAGAGATAACTGAACCATGAGGGTCGTTTCTCCCATGCTGTTCTCTTGATAGTGAGTGAGTTCTCATGTGATCTGATGGTTTTATCAGGGACTTCCCCCTTTGCTCAGCACTCATTCTCTCTCCTGCCTCCCTGTGAAGATGTACCTTCCACCATGATTGTAAATTTCCTGAGGCCTCCCCAGCCATGTAGAACTGTGATCCAATTAAACCTCTTTGCTTTATAAATTGTTCAGTCTCAGGTATTTTTTCATAGCAGTGTGAGAACAGACTAATACATCATTTAATAGGCATAGGATTGAATCTATAAATTGCTTTGGGCAGTATGGCCATTTTAACTATATTGATTCTTCCTATGGGTGACCATGGAATGTTTTTCCATTTGTCTGTGTCATCTCTGATTTCTTTGAGCAGTGATTTGTCATTCTCCTTGTGGAGATTTTTTGCCTCCCGAGTTAACCGTATTCCTAGATATTTCATTCTTTTTGCAGCAATTGTGAATGGAAGTTTGTATCTGATTTGGTTCTCAGCTTGACTGTTTTTGGTGTATAGGAATGTTAGTGATTTTTGTACACTGATTTTTTAATAAAATTGTATAGTATCATTATTCATAGTAGCAAGATGATGGAAACAACTCAAATGTACACCACCTGATGAATAGACAAACAATAGGCAAAATATGGTATATCCATATAATGAAAAATTATTCAGCCATAAAAAGGAATGAAGTATTGATGCATACTACAACGTGAATTAAGCTCAAAAACTTTATGCTAGGTGAAAGAAGCTAGTCAGAAACACTACTATTATATTATTCTATTTACATGAAATGTAAAAAAACGGGCACATCCATAGAAACAGAAAGCGATTTAGCAGTTTCTTAGAACTGGGGATGAGGAAATAAGGAGGTGGATGGGTGATAGCAAAGGGTATAGGTTTCCTTCAGGAGGTGATGAAAATGTTTTAAAATTGACTGTGGTGATGATTGGACATATTTGTCAATACACTTACAATTATTAAATTATATACTTTAAAAATGATGTATATTTCAATGAAGCTGTTAAAAAGAAAAATCAAATAGAGCTGAGAACAAATACATTTAAATACTAAAAATTCTACATACCTCAGAAAATTATAGTTTCTATAGAAAAGGAAAATAATGCACTTTTCAAAAGGAAGCTTGGCTTTTTAAAAAGGAAATCAGAAGCACAATCCAAGAGGAAAGCAAATAAAATAATTTTTTGTAATATTCACCTAATCTGGCAGGTTGGGTTACAGGTGCTACCAATACAACAGAGAGGAAAACAAATGTGGTTCCTTCTATCTCAGGTTTTTAATAAAATGGGGAGCACTAGACAATAAATAACCAAACACATGAATGAACAAACAAGGCAAAAACTTAGCTAGTAAAATAAGCCACACAGCAAATTAAAAATAGCACTAGCTGGACTTCTGGCATAGACTTATTCCTCCCTATTCCTCATTGCTGTGTACAATTATAAACCCTGGAAATAATATCCAGAGGCCACCAAAGGGTAGCTCTGCAAAATGGTAAGAAGGTAAATTGTTTGGGACAGCAGAAATGAAGGAACAGCAAAGCAATATGGCACCTTAGGTCCCCCCTCCCAACAGAAAAAGCCTACCCACCCCCAGCAGTTTCTTATGCGAAACTGCAATGAAAGGTAGCCAGTTAGGCTCATTGTCCCACATATCAAACAGGAGTCCCTCTGATAACACCAGATGAGACTGGCACCACTAGCAAGAGGGATAAATCAGGAGTCTTGCTCCTGATAAGTTGCCAAGGAAAGCACTATTTTTCCCTTCCAGGTTTTAAATTCCCCCACTCCATCCCTCCCTGTAAGAAATACCAGGACAATCACCAACATAAGCAAGACAGACATATCCACAGGTGGCTCAGCATGGCAGCCTCTTTTGTCCCACAGGCCTGAGATCCCTCCAACCTGTATAGAGACATCACAATGACTTAACAACACAGACAGAAGGATCCTATCACATCAAGGAAATCTCTTTGAGACTTCTTTTCCCCTCTAGAAGACAACGGATTTGGTGGTGGGGAAAGAACTTCTACCTCCTCAAGCAGTACTGGCGCCTATCAGTGGGGTCCTTAGTGCACCAACTAAACCAAGAGGGACTAAATAATATCACAAAGACCATGAAAATTAAGGTATGATTGGAACCCAAACCCACAAAATAGGCCAGAACCTGCATGCTAAACCTATACAAGATGACCACTTGCTAAAATAAAAATTTAAATAAGATGCAGAGCTTTCTAACATAATAGAAAAATGTCAAGGATGCAACAGAAAATTACCCCATACCAAGAACCAGGAAAATTCCAACCTGAATGAGAAAGGACAAGCACTGACACAGTACCAAGACGAGATGAATCAGGTGTTGAAATTATCTGAGAAGGTGAAATAAAAATACTTAAAAAAATCAATTATAAACTCTCTTGAAACAAATTTAAAATATAAAATATGAGAAAAGAAATATATTTCATAAAATAACTAAATAGATATTATAGAACTAAGAATACAATAACCAAAATGAAAAAAAAATGCTAAATGGGGTAAATAATACAATAGAGATGACAGGGTAGAATCAATGAACTTGAGGAGAGATCAATATAATTTACTCAATTTACCCTATCTGAACAACAAAGAGAAAATAATCTATTTAAAAACAGAAAACAACAACAAAATCACAGCCTTTGGGACCTATGGGACAATGACAAAAAAATCCAACATTCATATCATCAATGTCTACAAAAAGAAGAATAAGAATGGAGTTGAAAGAATATTTGCATATATTGCAGCTGAAAATTTTCCAGATTTGGGTAAAAAACCCAATGTACACATCCAATATTCTGGTAATGCCAAATAAGATAAATCCAGAAAAATACATACCAAGAAATATCATCATTAAACTTCCAAAAACTGTAAGACAAAGAACAAATTTTGAAAGCAGCCACAGAGAAATGACACACTACCTATCAAGGGAAAACAATTTGAATGAAGTTGGATTTCTCATCAGAAACCACAGATGCCAGAAGAAACTGGTATCACATTTTTCAAGTGCTGGAAAAAAAAAGAACTCTTAACTATAAATTTTATACTTGGCAAAATTATCCTTTAGAAAAGAAAAGGAAACAAAGACCTCCTCAGGCACTAAAGAAGTGTAAAAAAATTGTCAATTTTTCATGAGCAGACATATCCTTAAAGACTGGCTAAAAGAACTTCTTTAAACAAAAAGGTAATAATAAATAAAGGAATCTTGGAGCACTGGGAAGGAAGTATGAACAATGGGAAGAGCAGAAGTATGGGTACTACTTCTGCTCTTCCCATTGTAAGAGCAAAACATAAACCAAAGAAAGCTTCCTGTACTTCACTTGAAGTGGTAAAATGTTTATATGAATAGAGTAAGTCATATATATATATATACTATAATACCCAGGGGGTTACCCCTACAAAAACTCTACAAAAATATACACTCAAAAACATTAAATAAATAAAGATTAAATTCTTAAAATGTGTTAAGTAATACACAGAAGGGAAGAAAATAAAACAGAGGAAAAATGAAACAAGCAAAGAACAAATCATAAAATGGCGTTAAAAACATAAAAATATATATTAGTCAGGATTCCCCAGAGGAACAGAGCCAAGAGTATATATATATATATATTATAATAAATATGTATGACATTTATTATGGAAATTGGATCACACAATTATAGAGGAAGAAAAGCCCCACCATCTGTGTCTGCAAGCTGGAAGACAAAGAAAACGTAGTGGCACAATTCAGTCAGAGCCCAAAGGCCTGAGAACTGGGTAGTGGGTAAGGGAGGTAAGGTATGTGATAATACTGGTAAAAGTCTTAGAGACCAAAGTACTGAGATCCAGGAGATCTGACGTCTGACGGCATGACAAGATGCATGTCTCAGCTCCAGGAGAGAGAAAAAATTCACTCTTTTTCTACGTTTTTGTTCTATTTGGATCCTGAGCAGATTGGATGATGTCTGTACACATGACTGAGTATTAACTTTATCTTCTTTACTCAGTCTACTGATTCAAATGCTAGCTTCTTCTGGAAACATCCTCACAAACATGCCCAGAAATAATGTTTTAACCACCTATCTGGGCATCTGTTAATCTAGTCAAATTGACACATAACAATTAATCATCAAAATGTATTAAATTCTAACATATTAATAATTATCTTAAATATGTTGCCAAAACATACCCATCAAAAAAAAATTGGCATTATAGATTTAAATAAACTGCATAACTATATGCTGCTAACAAAGAAATCTCTGAAATTTAAAATTTTCTACCTTAAGTGAAGCATGGAAAACTTACTTCAAATGAAAAATAAAAAGATAGGAAAAGATACATAAATATTAATCAAAATGCTCAAGTGGCTATATTAATATCCAATAAAGTAGGCTACAGAGGAAATAAATTTATTAGAGATAAATATAATGACAAAATTATTAATCAATAAAAAATATAATGATCCTAAATGTGTATAGACTGAAAAACATAGCCTCAAAATACATTAAGCATAAACAAATAAGCTGAAAAGAGAAACACATATCTACACTTACAGTTGGGAACATTAACACTCTTCTGCAGCAGAAAAATCAGATGATCTGAAGAATACAATCAACCAACAGAATCCAGTTGACATACACAGAACGACTCAATCTCAAACTGCAGAGTACACAGCCTTTTTTTTTAAGTTATCATGTAACATTTACTAAGATAGACCCATATCCAATCCTAAAAAAACACATTTTACAAATTTAAAAGAATCCGTAATCATACAAATTGTGTTTCCCAGCCTTAATGGAATCAAACTAGAAACCAATGACAGAAAGACAACAGGAAAACCTCTAAACGACACGTTTCTAAATATCCATAGTTCACAGAAAAAGTCTATTTAAAATACATATAACTGAGTACAAACGAAAATAAAACATATCAAAATATGTGAAATGTATCTTAAGCAGTGCTCGGAGGGAAACTGATAACACTAAAGGCTTACATTAGATATGAGGAAAATTTCAAATCAATAATTGAAGTTCCTACCTAAAGAAAAAGAAAAGAATTTCTGTTCTCCTCACTGTTATTCCACATAATACTGAAAGGTCTTGACAGCATAATAAGGTAAGAAATATAAATAAAGTCATACTGATTGTAAAGACAATTATGTTGTTCTGATTTGCAAATGCCATGATGGAATACATAGAAACTTCAAATAAATATATAAACAATATTTTAGAATTATTAAATGCTTTCAGTAAGGTCACAAAATACAAGATCAGGACACCAATAGAATTTTTATATACTAACAATGTGCACATGGAAACTTTAATTTTTGAAAAATTGTAACAAAAATGTTTTGAAAAAGAATATGTAGATGTAGTATATAAGTATACACTTATCAAACCTGTTATGAGACCTGTATGCAGAAAATTACAAAATGATCATAAAAGAAAGAGAACATGAATAAACTGAAAGGCATACCATATTCATGGATTAGAAAACTCAACACAGTATGTCCATACTCCCTAAATTGATCAACAGGTTTAATGCAACTTCTGTCAAAATCTTAGCAAGGTTTTGAAATTTTTCTTTTTCTTTTAGTAAGAGACAAGGTTATTTTAAAATTTATATGGTAAGGCCAAAGCCCTAAAATAGCTAAAACATTTTTTACGGAGAAGAATAATGTGAAAAGAATAACTCTATCCAATATTACTTATTATATAGCTACAATAATCAAGATATTGTGGTGTTAGTAGAGAAACAGATACACAGATTAATGGAACAGACTATGAAACTCAGAAATAGACCTACATGAAAAATGTTTCACTCATATTTTAGAGTGGTAAAAAAGCAATTCAATAGAGCAAAGACAGCCTTTTCAATAAATGCTGCTGGAGCAACTGGATATCCATTTCAAACCTCAATCTAAACCTCAAACTTTACACAAAACTTCATTTGGAATAGATTACAGACATGAATGTAAAACAAAATTATAACAAAATTATTACAGACATGAATATACAACAAAATTATAAGCACAAAAGAAACTTTGAGATTTAGGGCTATTTAAATACTTATTATACTTTATACTTTATGAATAATCCATAAAGAGAAAAACTGATACAATTAAAAACTATTTTAATAATTTTTTTAAAAAGACGTTTTCTCTGTGAAAGAGCACATTGAGAGGATGAAAAGACAATAATTGAGAGAGGATGAAAGAAAATAATTACAATCCACATATATAATGACTAATGTGAAAATATATAAAGATATCTCCTACATCAAAAAAGTAGAAAGATCTCTAGTAAACAACCTAATATTATGTCTCAAGCAACTAGAAAAACAAGAATAAGCTAAACCCAAAATCAGTACAAGGAGAAAAATAGCAAAGATCAAGCAAAAATAAACAACATAGAGATTAAAAAATACAAATATCAATGAAACAGTGTTGTTTTTTAAAAAAAGATAAGCAAAATCAACAAATCTTTTAGTTACACTAAGAGAAAGAGAAGACTCAAATACACAAAATTAGAGATGGAAAAAGGAAACATTAAAACTGACACCACAGTACTACAAAGGATCACAAGAGGCTATTATGAACAACGTGTGCCAAAAAATTGGAAAATCTAGAAAAAATGGATAAGTTCTTTGGCACATTCAACCTACCAAGATAGAATCATAAAGAAATAGAAAACCTGAATAGACCAATAATGAGTAAGAAGACTGATGCAGTTATTAAGATATTCTTTCATCAAAGAGAAGCCGAGAACCTGATGGTCTATCACTACTGACTTCCACCAAACATTTAAAGAAGAACTAATACCAATTCTTCATAAGCTTTTCCAAAGAGATCAAGAACGGGAATACTTCAAAATCCATTCTACAAGGCAAGCATTACACTGCTACCAAAACAAGACAAGGATGCGTGCATGCGCGCGCGTGCATGCCCACACACACACACACACACACACACACACAACAAAAATAAACAAACAAGAAAAGCACAGGCCAATATCCCTGACGAACACAGACATAAAAATCCTCAACAAAACACTAGTAAATCAAATCCAACAGCGCATTAAAAAGATTATTCACCAAAGCCAAGTGGGATTCATCCCAGGGATGCAAGGATGATTCAAAACAGACAAATCAGTAAACATGATACATCACATTAACAGAATCAAAACAAAAACCATATGATCACTTCAATAGATGCAGAAAAAGCATCTAATAAAATTCAACATCTTTCATGATAAAAACACTCAACAAATTAGGTATAGGAGGAACATACCTCAAAACAATAAAGTTGACATATGACAAACACACAACTAATATCATACTGCACAGGGAAAAGCTAAAAGCCTTCCCTTTAAGATCTAGAACAAGATGAAGATGTCCACTTTTACCATTTTCATTCAACATAGTACTAGAATTACCAGCCAGAGCAATAATGCAAGAGAAAGAACTAAAAGGCATCCAAATGGGAAAGGAGAAAGTCAAATTGTTCCTGTTTTCAGAGAACATAATCATATATATGTATATATATATATATATATATATGATTTTATATATATATATGATTATATATATATATATACATATATAATCTCAAAGATGTCACCAAAAACTATAATAAATGAATTCAAGAAAGTAGCAGAATACAAAATGAACATACAAAAATCAGTAGCATTTCTAAACACTAATAATGAAATAGCCCAAAAAGAAATCAAATTAATTCCAATAGCCAGAAATAAATACCTAGGAATAAATTTAACCACGGAGGTAAAAGATCTATACAATGAAGACTACTAAATACTGAAGAAAGAAATTGAATAGGACACAAGGAAATAGAAAGATATTCAATGTTCAAGGATTGAAAGAATTAATATCATTAAAATGTCCATGCTACCCAAAGGGATGTACAGATTCAATGCAATTGCTGCCCAAATATCAATGACATTCTTCAAAAAAATGGGAGAAACACTCCTAAAATCTGTATGGAATCACAAAAGACCTTGGATAGCCAAAGCAATCTTGAGCAAAAGAAAAAACCTGTAGGTATCACATTACTTGAATTCAGAATATACTAGAAAGCAATAGTAGACCAAACAGCTTAGTACTGGCATAAAAATTCAGACACACAGACCAATGGGATAGAATAGAGAACTCAGAAATAAACCCATAGTCAAAGGTGCCAAAAACATACATTGGGGAAATGACAGTCTTTTCAATAAATGGTACTGGAAACACTGGATATCCACATGCAGAGGAAGGAAATTAGACCCTTATTTCTCACCTTACACAAAAATCAACTCAAAATCAATTCAAGACTTAAATGTAAGACTTGAAAATATAAAACTACGAAATCACATGGGAAATGCTTCATGACATTACCTTGGGTGAGTATTGTTTTGGATAGGACCACAAAAGCACAGGCAACAAAAACAAAAATAGACAAATCAGGTTACATCAAACCAGAAAGCTTCTGCACAGCGAAGGAAACAATCAACAGAGCAAAGAGACAACCTACAAAATAAGAGAACATATTTGCAAACTACACATGCAACAGGGCTTAAGCACGTATAAGGACCTAAAAAAGCTCAACAGAAAATAAATAAATAAATAAATAAATGTAATCTAAAAATGGTCACAATATGTGAATAGATATTCCCCAAAGAAGACACACAAATGGCTAACAAGTACATGAAAAATTCTCAACATCACTAATCATTAGGTAAATACAAATCAAAACCACAGTGAAATATCACCTCACCCCAGTTAGAATGGGTATTATCATAAAGACAGGGAATAATGGATGCTGGTGAGGAAGTGGAGAAAGAGGAACCCTTGTATACTGTTGGTGTGGGACTGTAGATTAGTACAGCCATTATGAAAAACAGTATTGAGATTCCTAAAAAAAAAAATTAAAAATAGAACAACTATATGACAGAGTAATTCTACTACTGCATATATATCCAAAGGATTTGAAATCAATGTGTCAAAAAGATATCTACATTCCTGTTGTTTATTGCAGCACTATTCACAACAGCTAAGAGATGCAATCAAAAAGTATCCATGAATGAATGAATGAATAAAGAAAATGTGGCATATATACACAATGGAATACTATTCAGCTATAAAAAGGTGTGAAATCCTATCATTTGTGATAACAGGCATAAACCCAGAGGACATAATGTTAAGTGAAATAAGTCAGCACAGAAAGGTCAAAACGGCATGATCTCACATACATGTGGAATCTAGGAAAGTTGATCTTATAGATGTAGAAAGTAGAATGGTGGTTACTAAAGGCTGAAGACAGGTGGAGAGAGGTGAGTAAAAAGGAGGTAAGTCAATGGGTACAAAGTAACAGATAGGAAGAATACATTACAATGTTTTATTACATAGTAGGGTGAGTATAGCTCATAACAGTGTGTTGTATATTTTAAGATAGCTAGAAAAGTAAATCATGAAAGTTATCACTGCAAAGAGATGATAAAGGTCTGAGGTGATGGACATGCTAACTGCCCTGATTTGCTTACATTACAATGTCCACATGTACTGAACATCATACTATACACAATAAACATATACAATTATTATGTGTCAATTATAAACAAAATTAAAATGAAGAAATCCCAAAACTCAATAATAGTTTTTTTTAAATCTAACTAGAAAGTGAACAAAATATATGAATAGAGACTCACTGAAGAGGATATACAAATGGCAAATATTAATAAACACATGAACAGAGGTTCAATATCCTTAAGAATCAGGGAAATGCAAATTTAAACCAAAATAAAAAAATAACTACTTACCTATCAGAATAGCTATAATAACAAATATAGAAGAAAATAAGTAGAGATTGCTGAGATACATTTTATAGGTAGAGTTGCGGCTATTTTCTTTGTATTTATTTGGATGACTTGAACTTTTATAATGTGTTATTTAAAAGATCATGGTCATTAATTTGAAATAAAATAAAAGAGCAAAATAAGCAATAATTCTATATTAACTGAGTCAGAGACCTTGTACACAATTTAGGAAAAAAAAATGGAAATGGGCAGCACATCCAGAAGAGAATAGCAATTATGAATGTTTGAGGAAACCTAAATTAAAGTATTTGGGAACAAGAACCACAGTCATCTTTAAACTATTTAAGGGCTTTCACATAGAAGTGAGAGTAGATATTATACGCCATGCTCTAGAAACAAGAACCATGAGTAGAACTTACATGGCGACAGATTTCCTGATGACAAATCTGCCTCACAAAGGAATCTGAATTGTCTTACAATTCAGAAGGAGTCTAGAATTGTGGACTGCTAGAGTCTATCTAACTAGAAATCTGCTGTTCATAAAGGAAAGAATTCTGTCTACTTTCATTTGCAATTTTTCTTTTATTGGGGGTTTCTGGCACCTTTTATTGGGGGTTTCTGGCTCCTCTGGGAGCTGCTCTCTCAAAGATACATCTCAGGTAGCTTTGATCTGATGCTTCAAGATGGAAAATAAAAAGTAAATGTGAAGCAAGGTGCCAAAACATTTTAATGCATTAATTATTAAAAATCATATCTTTCTACATTACAAACCAGATAAAGGATTCTCTGCATGTCATCCCTCTACCTTTTTGAAAATGTAACAGGAAAATGGCAACTGTTCATGCTAGAGTTTCCACAACTGTGTCAAATAGCACTTGGCATGTGACAGAAGAGAGCCCCACAAAGTGACCTTCGTCCCCTCTGGTCCTTGGCTCTCAATCTGGGGTGGTTCATTCCACCTTCTATGGCAGACCTTTCAGTCACAGTAGAAACTGTTTACACCTTTCATTTCTTAAAGATAACATTCAGTTAACTGAGGGCTAGTAATAGCAATTGCTATTTAAAGGAGCTGTCACTCACTTTATACAATTTCCAAAATGTCTGAAACATCATGTTAAGAAAATTTTTAAACAAATATACATAATGGAGCCATTCCTCCACAATAGCATTCAGAAGCGTTTTCTTTCAGGATTTGCTTAAGGTTTGTCTTTCTCTCTCTCTCTTTTAATGCTCTATTTTTAAACATCCCAGAGAGTTAGGTTGGTCCATGGTTATCCACAGCACATCATGGCTTGTTCTGTGCTACTTCTGTGCCTTGTATACACTTTCATTAAAAGATATATCATAGTGAATGTTCCTTTAGTTACAAAATACAGACAAGCATTCCTGTGTTTCAGGATTATTGTGAACGTTAGAAAACCTGCCAGTAAAAATCTGACAGAGTGATTAGTTTTATCTTGTAGAAATTATCCTTGTAGACTACAAGCTCCTCTAGAGCAGGATCCATCACCTGGTCACTTGTAATGAATTGAATCTGTTTCATAACTCTGAGGTACATGAAATACCACCTTATTTTGTGTTTTAAATTCAAAGTAAATCTTCTTCCAAATCCTTACTAGGTGCCTGCTAAGCCTGTCACTGCCCAGCATTGTTTGATAGTCCCAAGATGTTTAGACTGTCCGGAAATGTGGGAAGTGGTCTCCATTTTTACTTCTTTGAGCTTGCAGCTGAGAAGCTTATTCACCAAATTCAAATGGTCCTAGAAAAGGAGAGAACCTATCTGCTCACAGGATCTTTTTCTCCCATGCTTCCTTTTGCTAAGAACCTTTATTCACCATGTTTCTCAACATTAGCCACCACCTCTTCTATGCTGCCTCTTTCTACATGCTTTCTCTGGTTCCTTCACCTCTGGGAAATACATTCAGCACACTTAGGCTCCTAATCCACAGCCAAACCCTGTGCTTCCTTGAATCACAAGTATTTGAACCATTTCTTAGAACACGAGAAGGCCTAGAACCCAAGACACTCCCATCTCCCTTACCTTCTTGAAGCACGGGGGATGGGTAAAGAATAGCGGGGTGGGTGGTTGATGATGAACCTACAAAAAAAATAAAACCATGATTTTGTTTTCAGGTTATCCCACCATTCATTTTTGTATCCCCAGGGCCTAACACAGAGCCTGGTAAAGACTAAGCACTCGTGAATATTTAAGGAGTGCAAATGAACTATTAGTAATACAGGTGAACTGTCACAAGGCATGCCAACTATAAGGTCCTAGAACACAGTTAGTCCCTGTTTTTGTTGTTGCTGTTGTTTTGTTTTTGGGTTTTGGTTTATTTTGAGAAGAAGTCTCACTCTGTCACCCAGGCTGGAGTGCACCATCTTGGCTCATTGCAACCTCTGCCTCCTGGGCTCAAGTGATTCTCCTGCCTCAGCCTCCCTCATAGCTGGGATTACAGGCATGTGCCACCACACCCTGCTAATTTTTGCATTTTGGGTAGAGACGGGTTTTCACCATGTTGGCCAGGTTGGTCTTGAATGCCCACCTCAGCCTCCCAAAGTTAAGAGTAAACTAGGCTGGACACGGAGGCATCATAATAACTATTCAATCTTATTTATTAACAGTTTACTGAAGTTTCAGAACTTGGTAATTGTTATTAAGCACACACGTGATAAAGCTGCTCAACTTTGGTCATGCCACTGGAGTTCCCTAGTTCTAAAGCCAAAGTAAGCCAAAATTCTCCAAGAGAAGTGACAGGGTGCCCAGAACTTGGAGGCCACTCTTAACTCACACTCTACTCTGTAATTATTAAGGAGTCAGGTACATGAATGGTTGTCATGTCTGACATTCTATATTGTAAATCGGTGGAATAATAAAATAAAACTCTAAGTATCTGAGAGCTAAGGTTTCCAAAAAACTGCAGAAGTCTCTCAATGTCATTAAAATTTTAACCATTTAGAATTAATATCTCTCTAACTATATTAAGTATGTCTCTGTTGTCTTCGGCAAATCACAGTACACATAATTTAACTGTTCTGTGTAATTTAATGTAATTATTACAAAGATTCATTATTCCAGCCCACATAAACAGTTGTGCCTTCTGGGCTCTAGGGGGTAAATTGGGCTTTTTGTGGGGCAGGGAATGACCATGAATGCTGGGTTTTCCTAAACCCACAGGCATCTGTCTTTCATTACTTTTGAGTGTTTTCTTCATAAATGTTTTTCTCATTTGTTTCCTGATAATGAGATACAATGCTTTGTTGGATAATAGCTGTTGTCTTTCCTGCACAGTTGATAAAGCTTAGAATATGGGGAGTTGAGCTTCTTTTTTGATTTAGAAAAAATAAGAATAAATTGTCTCTGATTTTCATTGGGCTGATATTTTGACACCTATTTTTGGGTTCCATTGGGTTCGTGGCTATGTTGAGGCAATGATGCTTCAGCTAGCTGACGTCCATGGATTTACAAGGTACTTAGTATTTTTCAGAGCAATGTCATTACTGTGAACCACTTGCTTTTCATATTAATTCTGTCATTATTTAATATATTTTATAGATTTGAACCTGAATTTAGAAGGTCCACATCCCCATAGTCAATGCAGGGGGTGGGGATTAAAACTCCTTCCCTTGCCTTTTGACCCTGATGTCTGACACAGTTCCCAGTTCACTATACTCTGTAAACATTCTGGGTTATTAAAAACTAGTTGACCTCACACAGTCTGATAATTTCACAAATGGTAAAGTGACTGATAGAATTTTTAGAGTTAGACATTTCTTCTCATATGTTTAAATATAAACAATTAATCCAGACACACACATGCACACTGACTAGAAGTTTGGGAACTAGAAGAAATTAAGCCCTGTCAAATGAGAAAAATTAAAAAAGCAAATATTTATGGATTTATGGATAATAGATAGATATAAAAACACAATTAGGAGTATGTTTATCAGTGATGACTATTACAGTTTGTTGTCAGCTGAAGTGAATATTAAATATAATTCCTAAGTAATTCATGTAAAATCATATTTTCTTAAACTTAACGATACTCTGTAGGTTCCTACACATTTTTAAGAGCATGATTGCCATTTAATAGATGACATTTTTTTTTAACTTTTGCTGTATAGGAGGAACAATATATGCAAATTTCATGTTTTCATTCCAGCATTTTTTCCTTTCTTTTTCTAGATTGTCAGAATGTTTTCTCCCTTTTGACAACCCACACCTTAATCACGCTTCATGATTCAACTGAATTTAAACAACCTGCATGAAATACTTTCCATGATTTTCACAGAATTTTCTTGTCTCTCTATTCTTGACTCCTCCAATACCTCAGGCCTCAATCTCTTATCAGTCATTTCAGGTCTAACAGCCCTTGACCTAGTTAGACGATAAACTTCTCAGACTAAAGACTAAATCTTGTATTTCTAGTGTAGTTTTTCTATTTGTAGTTAGCAAAAGCCTAGTTATATAATAGGTGGTCAAGTAACAACTGAATAAATATGAGTCAATAGATTGATAACATTAAAATTAACCCAGTTCAACCTATTTGTAAATTTTAGAGGTGAGAAATAGATGTCAAATTGCCTTTGTGCAGGCTATTCTTCATTTGGCCGCCTCCACACACCCAGACCTGTTTTCTATGTCTCTGTCCTGCTATGTGCCTCGTGAGGAAATCCCCTCACAAGGAGACTGCAATAGTAGGCAGAATAATGGCCCCCAAAAGATGTACATGCCCTGATTCTTGGAATGGCAAAAGCAACTTTGCAGACATGATTAGAGTCAAGGTCACTGAGTTAGGGAGATTATTCTAGATTACCTGGGTGGACCCAAGGTAGTTACATGCAATCTTAAAAGTAGAGAACCTCTCCCAGCTGTGGTCAGAGAAAGAGATGTCATGATGGGAGAAGGGTCACAGGACTCAACTCTATTGCGTTGTTGGCTATGAAGATGGAGGAAGGGGCCCTGTGTCAAGGAATGTAAGTAGTTCCCAGAAGCTGGAAAACCAAGGAAATGGATTCTCCCACAGAATCTTCAGAAAGGAATGCAGCCCTGTTGGACCCCTTGGCTTTAGCCAAGTGTGAACTACGTTGAACTTCTAGTCTACAAAGATATAAAATAATGGGTGGATTTCTTCTCTGAGCACTCCCTCCTTCAGCCCTGTACCTTAGGCTGTACTTGTGTCCCTCAAGCTTTAACTCCCACTGGCTGAATCTTCCTCCTTCATGCATCCAGCTCCAAATAGGCTCTAATAATTCTATGTTTTCTCTCTTCATCTCTTCACTCTTAGAGACATCCATGGCTCCCTACTAATTGCTTGTTTCTGGAAGCATCTTTATCCCTTGATTATTCACTTAATGCAGCCAACACCTCTGCTAGTAGTTACTCATTATACATTTTTTATTTTAACAGTCTACGGTAAATTTGTTTCCTGCTAGGACCCAGACTAGGGCAGCCTTGTTTCTTTAAAGCATTAGGAAAGGTGGCTAAAAGTTCATGTATACTTGAGAGAGGGGCATATAGCTGAGAGACAGGGGAAAGGTCGTGAGAAACCATCTGACCCCTGAAAGAAGCTTCAATGTCTTATGACTTTTCCATTCCCATGAGGCATGTTTATGAATTTTTTAAATTCTATGATGTCCCTGTGTCCCATCATCTCCTCTCACACCATTCCACTACAGCTATGTGTACACAAGTTTTTTTCTTGATGGATATTTACTCTCTGTGTTTGCAATTTCTGATGCTTAGAATCCTCTTTCACCTTTTTGTATTTAATGTTCAGGATACACACAGATCTCTGAAAACAAAAGGGTCAAATTCCAGAATAAGCATCACAAAGATCACCAATTTATCTGCACTAAACTATACTTCATGTTTAGCATGCAAAAAAGGCACGTTCATGAAAGAGATTGTCAATAATAAAATGGATACATAACAGCAGAGCACCTTCTTTACTAGTACAGATAGATATCCACACGCTTTAGATCATTCTGTGCTGTAGCCAGAAGGTGACATTCACAAACAACTATATTCTGGCCCCATCTGAATTTCCTGACTGGCTTCTCAGACAACACCTACTTCTTTCTCACCGTGCCCATAGATCACAGAACACAAGAATGGATGGTGTTGAGGGACCATGTCTTCTAGTGCCTTCATTTCATAACTGAGGACTGTAAAACCCATCAGAACAGCTGCCATTAAAAAGGCTATGAAGAAAAGGGAAAACTTACATGTTGTTGTAGGGAATGTAAACTAGGTCAGTCACTGCAGAAAGCAGTGTGGAGATTTCTCAAAGAACTTACGACAGAACTACCATTTGACCCAGAAACCCAATTATTGGGTATATACCAAAAGAAAAATAAATTGCTCTACAAAAAAGACACATGCCCTTCTATATTCATTGCAGCACTAGTCGCATTCACAAAAACATGGAATCAACCTAGGTGCCCGTCAATGTTGGATTGCATAAAGAAAATGTGGTATGTATGTACCATGGAATACCACACAGCCATTGAAAAAACCAAAATCATGTCCTTTGTAGCAACATGGATAGAGCTGGAGGCTATTAACCTAAGCGAATTATTGCAGAAACAGAAAACCAAATACAGCATGTTGTCTTTTATAAGTGGGAACTAAACGTTGGGTACTCATGGACATAAAGATGGCAACAACAGATAGAGGACTACCGTGAGGGAGAGGACAGGAGTGGTTAGAGGGTCAAAAAATTAACTGTTGAGTACTATTCTCACTACCTGGTGATAGAGTCACTTGTATCCTCAGCCTCAGCATCATGCAATATACCCATGCATCAAACATGCACATGTACCCCCGAATTTAAAATAAAAGTTAAAATTATTAAAAATAAAATGATGTGGCAGGTAGGCAGGCAGGTTCAGTGCCTAAAGGCTTGGATCACAGGGTCAGGTTTCTTGGGTATTTAAACACAATGCCATCACTTAACTGTACAAATCTGGGCAAGTAACTTTATTTCTCAGTGCCTAAGTTTTCACACATCTGTACAATTACAGTAATAATACTGTCTATCACAACACTGTCCTGAGGATTAAATGAGATAATATCTGTAAGGTGCTTTATAACACATGCTTATAATCAGAAAATGGGTTGAGGATATTGGAATGA
The DNA here is from genome assembly GCA_963573385.1 of Cacajao melanocephalus. Classification (NCBI taxonomy): domain Eukaryota; kingdom Metazoa; phylum Chordata; class Mammalia; order Primates; family Pitheciidae; genus Cacajao; species Cacajao melanocephalus. Next base: position 233,470 of record CAUYLG010016973.1, read on the forward strand.
AAACTAAGTTTATACATGTTGATTCATGATTAATCCTTAGTAACCCTGAAGAAAAGATACTCTTCTTCTCAGATGATGAAACAGAGACTCACAGAGTTCAAATAATTTGGCCTAAGTCACGAAGTTCTTGCTCAATGGAAAAGATTCAAATTCAGATCTATCTGATTCTAAAGTCCATGCCACTCACACTCTCCCATGCTGTGACCTTTTTATTCTGAACAGGAAGTCCCTCAGCTTTTCTTATGGCCCTTCCCAATATTCAGTCAATGGCCCCAAAATTTTCCTTAGGTTACTGTTGAGTCCTCTCAATCCTTCATTCAAATACGCTATCCAAACTAACACAACCACATACTCTCCAAAGTTTTATTTGTCTTGTTTTTATTTATAGCACTTATCACTACCTGATATCAAATTATATATTGAGTTTATTTTCCACCTTCCTCACTGAGACTGTAAACTCCATGCAAGGACTGTTGTCAAATTTTGTCCCTTGCTGTATCCATAGCATGTAGAATGCAGCCTAGAACATGGTAGGTGCTCAACAATCGTCTTTATGAAAATGAATGAGTGAGTGGATGAATGAAATTCTGTCCTACAAGTACTGGACAAGTGCACTGAACAAAAACACTCAACGTATCTATTGCTTTCTTTTCCTAAGAATGTACCATTTACTAGAGATTAAAACTCCCACACCAGAGATCTCCACTTTATTATGCTCTACCATTTAAAATCATTTTCCATATCAAGGCATTGTACACAGAGCAGTAAAAACACTTTCTGCCACTTCTTCTCATTTCCTAGTATGTCTTGAATCCTAATTATTATTGTCCGTTTTATAGTGAACAAAACAATACTGACTTGAATTTGCCTAATGAAAACTTCCATTTCTTTCTTCCTAACTATTCAAATTGAAATCAATACTCCCCAGAGGGCTAGGTCCCAATAAAATTATTACAAACCATTTTTTTTAAATTTCTGCATGGTACTATGAAAAAGAAAGTCAAATTGCTCCAATTCTTGCCTTCTAGGCTTTTAAATTTAAGTCAGATAATAATGATGTAAGAAGCTACACTGGGACACAAATAACCAGTTTATGAGTTGATGCCATGAGATACAAGGAGATTTTGATATTGAAGTCTAGGTATGCAAGAGTGAATTTCCCTAGTCTAGGTTTTACTCTTTGCTATTTCTTCTACTTTGAATCCTCTTCCACTTTTTGTATTAAAATTGTATTTCTCACTGATTGGCTTCTCAAATTCCAAACCCACTCAGGTTTGGAGATTCCAGTTTCTTAGACAGCCCACAAAGCAATGGTGCTCAGTATAGCTTTGTGAATGTGTATAAGTGGTTGTGTGTGTTTCCAGGATGCTGAACATATACATGGTGAAGTTTCAATAATGTATTTAGAGCTAGTACATCCTCAAACAACCTATGATCAAGAGCTTTAGTTACAGACCCTAGCTGTTAAATAATAGAGTTTAACCTCATTTCTCTAAGAAATGTTTACATAATAGGTGTACATCTATTCAATGCACAGTATATTCATCTAGTTATATACTAATGTAATGTATTCCCTTGTTAATGATAGTCACCTCTACTTGTTTAAAATTTCAACATTTTGTATAATAATCTGGGGTTGCTTTTATAATCAGAAATAATATTTAAAAAGAGATATATTTGCAATCCTGCGTATAGTTAACCATAAGGATACAATAACATTTTCTCCTTCAAACCCCTGAGCAAACTATCATTAGTTTGTAGTTTAACTCAATATCTGTTTTTTGCAGATTTAACAAAACTTCAAGCCTGACCCCCAAGTTTTCATACATATGCATATGCCCTATGGCTCCTTCTTCATCACATACCAACCCTAAGTCATTAGCATGAAGTTTTACTTGATTGAGCCTGACCCAGGTCTACAAAGTATTATGCAGAACACAAAGGAACAACTGGGAGGAAAATTCTGATTAAGCAGCTCAGCTTTGAGGATCATGTGGCTGTTCTGCATTTAAAACCCTGGTAAAGCAACCACTGACTGTAATTCCAGATAATCCGGCAAAAATGTGTTGATACCTCAAAATAGCCAAGGCCGTGTTGTTGCTGTTGTTTTACATTAAAAGTAATTGTGATTTTTTGCCATTACTTTCAATGGTAAAAAACCGCAATTACTTTTGCACCAACCTAATAGTAATTTCTTATAAATATGATCTGCGATAGCCCCTAATTCAGGCCATTACATGGATTATCTGTTATAGTCACAATACTGTAAAAAAGTATTATCTTTAGTCTATGTAAAAGGTAGGTTTCAAATTCCAGAGTGATCAAGTGACTTGCCCAAGGCCACACAAGTCATAAATAGCAAAACTGGAATTCATATCCCTATCTGCCTTACTCCATACTCAAGTTCCTTCCTTTACACAAAGCTTGTACAGATCGGGTAATCCTGACTTTGCCAGGAAACTCAAAGGACAAGAGCCAGAAATACAAGGAGGGAAATTCAAGTGGTATACAGAATTCTCTAACCAATCTGCCCCTACATTCAGCAAGATAAATTCTTTTGGATTCAGGAACCTACTGGGGAACTGTGTAATCAAGCAGAACTAGAAAGTCCTCAGGAACCAGACAAGCACTGTTTTGTTCCACAGGTTGATGTTTAAGAGGTTTTTTTTTTTTTTTTCAATCATTTTCTTCTCTCCCTCCCTGACTTCCTACCTCTCTTTCTCCTGTCTCCCTGCTGGTTCTACAACCTAAATCCAAGCTCCACTTTGGGTCATGTATGCATCATTTTTCCTCAATGTACTTGGCCTTAGAATGGGTGTTTGGATACAGAATGCATGGAAATCAGCTAGGGGAGGGAAAGAGAAGGAGATGAAGAGAACAAACTCTATTGTAGCTCCAGGCAAACAAAATCAAGCTTTCAGAATTAAAAAAACCAAAAATGAAACAACAACAACAAAACATGTCACTCTCTGTACCACACAGGTGGTGAACACTTACACAGAGGTCTGCAAACGTGAACAGTTGTACCTTGCCTTCTTTTGATTTCAGTAGTTTCCTTTGTGAAATTCACGGACAGACTCTGATTTTCAAGCCCTAAGTTTAACACTCTGTGGTTCTTACAGTACTTCTTAGAGTTAAATGGGAATGGAATATTGAATAGTAAGAGGGAAAATACACTCCAATAGAGCAATTCAACTCTAGAAATATTTTGTAAATACACATTTTGGGTTACACATTGTTTTATTTAAGTCTAGATAATAGTGCCATTTGCATTCTAATCTCGGCTCTGTCCCTGCCTTGCTAGGTGATAGATGAAGCTCTCATTCTTTTTCGTGTTTTAATTTCCTCAGTGGTTAAGTAAGGATGATACCTCTAACCAGCCTTTCAGAATGTCTGGATGAACACTATAGCAAAACCTTTTAGAATGTTTTGGCTTAAAAGACTTCTCTTTGAACCATATTTATATTTCAATATACTATTTTTCCCAAACAGTCATCGGTAGGATTAACAAAAGAAATATATTCATATAATACGATTAATTTCTCTAAATCCTTGGATGATCTCAAAATGTTTGGCCTTGACTAATCAATGAATTTGAATTTTTGGCAAATAGCAATCATTATGTACATGATTCAAATATTTGCCCTTTTCTGCATAGTCAAGGCAATCAAATTTTAACTAATTGTAAGAAAGTAAATGTTACTACTCAACAGCATTAGAGTACTGTTTTGTTACACTAAAATTCCTCTGATGACACAAGAAATCAAGATGCAAAAATTCCACAGAGATGCCAACGCATGAGATATAAAATTACACTGAGACTAAATGCTGAACTTGGAAATAATCTTAAAAAAGAAATCTAGTGAAAAGGCTTGACTTTATAGATGAAGAAAGGAGGAAAATAGAATATCCTAAGCAACGACAGGTATTACACTAAGTGCTTTACTGCACCAGTGTATTCAATTTTCATCATAGCTCCATTTTATTTCTTTCATTTTACCTACAAATAATCTGAAAGCCAGGAAAGTAAAATAATTTACCCATTCTCAGTAATCTGATTATGAACAAGTTCTAGATTCTATATCACAGGTCCTCATTCAGAAATCAAGCCAAAAACCTATAAGTCTACTTGAGTGTAAATCCTATATTCAGTAGCAAAATGCCAACAAGCTGACCTACAAATTTTTCTTTCTGAGAGAAATGATTCATGGTAGAAACTGGTACAAGGACAATCAGGGAATGGTAAGACCTCTTGTGTGCCCCTTTTTTAGGACGACCAATTACTGTATGTATAGAACATCAGGCTTATTCCAACTACTGAGATCCAAATTGACAATAATTGTGTTATACAAAAAAAGCACAAATTTATTGAATATTTATGATATATCAAGGACTTCTAAAATGTCATCTCATTTATAGATAATGTAACTGAAGGTTAGTTGGGTAGATAACAACAACAATAATACAAATTCCTTGTAGAATTTACAATGGGACAGGTACTATTGCTCACATAACTTCTGTAATCATCACAACACCCCTATAAGGCAAGTATTAGTATCACACCCATCTACCATATGGGAAACTGATATGCAGAGAGGTTAAATAACTCCACAATCACATAACTCAGTGGTAACAGAGCCAGCCAGTTTCTTACACACTGCTCTACACTCAGTATCACAGAGACAGCCAGTGGACACAGAAGGATTTGAACCTAAGACTTGGACTCCGAAGCCTATATTCTTTCCAGGTCTTCATGATTCTCAACCCTGGCTGCCCTAAAATAATATGGGCAACACTTGGGAAGTAGGATTTCTATTAAAGAAATTGTCCCCAACCTTTTTTGGCACCAAGGACTGGTTTTGTAGAAGACAATTTTTCCACGGACCAGGGAAAAATTGTGGGGTGGAAGGATGGTTTTGGGATGATTCCAGCATATTGCATTTACTGTGCACTTTAATTTCTATTTTTATTACACTTTAATATATAATGAAATCATTATAAACTCACCATAATGTAGAATCAGTGATAGCTCTGAGCTTGTTTTCCTGCAACTAGACAGTCCCATCTGGGGGTGATGAGAGATAGTGGCAGATCATCAGGCATTAGATTCTCATAAGGAGCATGCAACCTTAATCCTCTGCATGTACAGTTCACAATAGGGTTCACGCTCCCATGAGACTCTAATGCCACATCTGATCTGACAGGAGGGGGAGCTCAGGCAGTAATGTGAGCAATGGGGAGTGGCTATAAATACAGATGAAGCTTCGCTAGCTCCTTGACCTCCACTCACCTCCTGCTATGTGGCCGGGTACCCAGTTTGTGGCCTGGTAACAGTCCATGCCCTGTGGCTTTCAGACCCCTGTATTAAATAATGTGATCATTTTCTCACATATGCAAACTCAAGGAGGTTTCAATTGAGTTGCATATTTAGTCCTAAGTGTCAATCAATCCTAAATGAGGAGAGGAGCACCCTCCCTGTTGCTTGAAATGAAAGTTCTCATCTTGATTCTTCAGGTGACCTGTCGGCCACTCTGAGGCAGGTTCTAGACCCATTCCACTGGTCCCAGCCTAAGCATGGCTGCCAGCAAACTCAAGCCAGAAAATCTAAGTGGATTCTGAAAAATGCCTTTATGCTCTAGATGATTTTTTTTTATCTAAAGATTCCTTAACTTTTCACTTTGACAATCATGTACTGAATTTCAACTATGGGCAAAATACTGTGACAGTCACGTACTGAATTTCAACTACAGGCAAAATACTGTGCTAGGCACTCTTGGGAACATAGATTCCTTTGCCCCAAGGAAAGCACAATCTATTGGAGAAAATATAAATATTGGCAGCTAAATATAATTCCTATTATAGTACCAAGGAACCCTTTTGGCTCTGTATCTAAGTTTCTGCTATATGTGAGAAAATTAGAGAGGGCTCAAGTATACTCTGGGGGGTCAAATCAAGGCACATAAAGGTGAAATATGGCACCTTACAATGTGTTTCACTTTCATAAATGAGTTTAGGCAACTCTGTGTGCTTTTAATGTACCCTGGAGAATTAGGTAGATCATTATTGTTGTTGTTGCTATTTTATTCTCCAATGACGAGTTTACAGCATCTTGTCTTCAGTGGTTTGTGTCCCTGAGAGCAAACTAAACTCAACATTTTCTTCCTGCAACCTCTCATGAATATTAATAATGTCTGTATTTATTGTTTGGCAAAATATGACAAAAATAAAAATGCACTACACTGAAAAAGAACATGTACATGCCAAAAATATCTAGCTACTGTCAGAATATCTGTGTCATCGTCATTATCAATAAATGCATACTTGACAAGCATACTCCATACACTGTACCATCATCCCACAATTCCCTGTAACCACTGACCTTTCTTAAAGAGTGCTTCTAGTTCTTTGGTTGCTAGTTGTAGAACTCCCATTAATTTTAAAGTTGTACAGTTTTGTTGCACTTAAATTAGAAACATGGAGTTCAGTGCCAATGGACCAAAGATATTTAACTGTTTCAGAAACAGACTTTCAGGGCCTCAGAATATTCCCTCAAAGATTTTTGTGCTCAGAAGCTCAAATATATAAGACAAGCAATTAAAATGGTCATAGACAATAATATATATATATATTATCAAATATATATATATTATCAAATATATAAGACAAGCAATTAAAATGGTCAAGGGGGTGTAGATAGAGTCCTACCTATGCAGACCTACTCTCACACCCTAGAGCAGCCCGAAGCAACTTCATAGAGCCCTTTGAATTCTGCACATCACACTTGGAAAGCCACTGATCTAACCCATTTCATAGATGAAGACGCAGAATACCAAGCCAATTCAAGTAGCTAATGCCACAGAGTTAGCAGAGTTGAGATTAACAATCTTATCCTTTCAGTCCTAGTCCATTGCTCATTTTACACTATTTCTTGCCTCCCTACATAGTGCAATTTGAAAGAAGAATAAGTGAAAAAAAACTTACCAGAAACATTTATCATGACAGTCTGATTTCCAATGTGGCAAAACAGAACTACTCTGGGGTTTGCTAGACACTCCCATAATCACAGTGTGATCATTTAAGTGGAATAACTATTGCATATTGGACCAATAAAGTAAAATGGCCAGCCTCGAGATATCTTACCCATGTTCTTAGACCTGTCATAGAACTATAAAATTCCTTGTATGAAATTCCTTTAGCTGTGGCAATCCAAAATAAGTATGACCACAGTGAGAACTTGACCAGGATTCTGCATAGTACAGCTAGACTTATTTCTAGTTCAACCTTATTCCTATTGGTGGTGCTAATTCTAGCCAAAGCCATTGAATAACTCTGATACAACTGGTTCAAGAACACAAAATGTCTAAAAGGTGGTGATAATTTTGTTGTGTATTGAATCAAATGTATACATTTGATTCAATAGAACACAAGCATTATCCAGCAGGAGGATGCAATGTCATTGTTACTTTCTTGCAACCTAGACCTAAACATATCCCTTCAGAAATTATATGATAAATTGAGCTTCAGAGAGTCTTAGAAGCTATACATAGAATTAGTGATTTGAACTATATTTTGAATCCCGGTCCAGTGCTATTTGCCTGAATTGCTTCATAATCTATGTTCTTCCCCTTCCTAAAAGAAACGTTAGCTGATATCCATGATAGGCAAAGAATTCCTCAGCATTTTCTTCTCTTTTATAGAAAGTAACTGACTCTTAGCCTAACCACACCTATCACTGAATTTTCTCCCTATAAGATGCACGCAACCAATTATTCTTTCTGATAACCTCTAGCAAAAGCAGGACTCATCTGAAGACAGTCAGAATTATTTACTCATGATTTTTTTTTAACCTTTATGTTAGAAGGTTAATAAAAACCTCTCTTATACAGTATGGTAAAAAAATAAACTGATAACATACATCCCCATTGGGACAATTTTAAAACTGCTGTAGAAATTTATTTATTTATTATTTATTGATTGATTTATTTTTTGAGATGGAGTCTCACTCTGTTACCCAGGCTGGAGCACAGTGGCCTGATCTTGGCTCACTGCAACCTCCGCCTCCTTGGTTCAAGTGATTCTCCTGCCTCAGCTTCCCAAGTAGCTTAGACTACAGGTGTGTGCCACCATGCCCGGCTAATTTTTTGTATTTTTAGTAGAGATGGGGTTTCCCCATGTTAGCCAGGATGGTTTCAATCTCTTGACCTCGTGATTCACCCGCCTAGGCCTCCCAAAGTGCTGGGATTACAGGTGTGAGCCACTGCACCCAATCAGGATTTGGTTTTTAATTGCATTATTACTGATATTGGTTACATAAAATGCTATGAGTCATAATATTAAATACTGAAAATTCTATTATATTCAACTCTGTAAATACATGGTGACATGAGGTTAGAGAGAACGCCACATGAATCCCCTTTCTTCTGGCAGACTAAACATGCCCAGTGAGTGTGATTCATTTATCAAGCTATCCAGAAAAGGGGAGATCTTGTTCTTCAAGAATCTATTCCCAGACGTTATAGAAAATGGCAGATTAAAAAACTCTAAAAACATGATCCTCCCTGAAAATAATAATAAAAAAAAATCTGGCAAAAACTATTGGCATCAACCTTTTCAGAACTCTGAATCTAACAAAAAGATAGATGCAATCCAGATAACCTTTATTAACACAAACATGCAAACTAAAAACTAGCTCTCTGTAAGAAGCGTGAATTTGTGTTTTAATTTATCCCAGTACTATCTTTAAAAATAACAGTTTTAAAAATAACAGTCAACATTCCAACTACCAATACCTGAGAAAGCAGAATGTAACAGAATAACAAAGAATTCTTATGTAGTAATGGTTCCCTAGAAGACCTGCTCAAAAGGCCAGTATTTATCCAACCTGACTGGGAAACTGCCTAGTACTATAGTTGTTACCCCAGGAAACATTATCAAAAGCATTTACAAGCATAAATCCTAAGTAAAAAGAACAAATCTGGAAGTATCACATTACCTCACTTCAAATTATACTACAAGGTTATAGTAACCAAAACAGCATGGTATTGGCATAAAGGTAGATACATAGACCAGTGGAACAGAATAGAGAGCTCAGAAATAAAAACAAATACTTAAAACCAACTGATCTTCAACAAAGCGTATAAAAACATAAATCAGAGAAAGGACACCCAATTCAATAAATAGTGCTGGGAAAATTGAATTGCCACATGTAGATTAATAAAACTGGATTCTGATCTCTTACCATCTATAAAAATCAACTGAAGATGGATCAAAGAGTTAAATCTAAGACCCAAAAGCATAAAAATTCTAGAATAAAACCTAGGGAAAACACTTCTAGGCACTGGCCCATGCAAAGAGTTTATTACTAAGACCCCAAAAACAAATTCAACATAATAAAAAAAAATTAATAGGACCTAATTAAATGAAAAAGCTATATAACAAAAAAAATCAGAGTAAACAGACAACCAACAAAATGGGAGAAAATATTTGCAAATTATGTATCCAACAAAGGACTAATATCCAGAATTTACAAGGAACTCACACAAATAAAAGTGGGCAAATTACATGAATAGACATTTCTCAAAAGATATACAAATGACTAACAAACATGAGAAAAAATGTTCAACGTCACTAATCAGGGAAATGCAATTAAAACCACAATGAGATGCCACCTTATCCCAGTCAGAATGGTCATTATTAAAAAGTCAAAAAACAGTAGATGTTGGGGTAGATGTGGAGAAAAGGGAACACTTATACACTGCTGGTAAGAATGTAAATTAGTCTATTCTCTATGGAAAACAGTATGGAGTTTCCTCAAAGAATTAAAAGTAGATCTGTCATTCAATCCAGCAATCCCTCTACTGGGTATCTACCCAAAGGAAAATAAGTCATTATATCAAAAATGCACCTGCACATGAATGTTTATGGCAGCACAATTCACTATTGCAAAGATATGGAGCCAGACTAGTCCCCTCAACTGAGTGGATAAAGAAAATGTAATATATACACCATGGAATACTACTCAGCCACATAAAGAATAAATGAATGTCTTTTGCAGCATCTTGGATGGAGCTGGAGGCCATTATTCCAAGTGAAGTAATTCAGAAATGGAAAACGAAATACCTTATGTTCTCACCTACAAGTGGGAGCTAAGCTATGGGTATGCAAAGACACAGAGTGGTACAATAGACATTAGAGACTCAGGAAGGGAGAGGGTGAAAGAGGACTGAGGAATAAAAAGATTACACATTGAGTACAATACACACTGCTTGAGTGGCAGATATACTAAAATCTCAGAATTAACCACTAAACAATTTACCCATGTGACCAAAAACCACTTGTATCCCAAAAGCTACTAAAATAATATATATTGAAATAATATATATTTTTATATATGTATATATAACATTTACAAGCATAAATGCATTAATCTCTGCCATAGATTTTACATCCTGGTTTCACAGAGCCTAGAGTTCTGCCAGAGGTGATTGCTTTGGGTCTTCTCAGGTTTTTCCTGAGCTGGAAACAGCCCTGGGACTGCATTTGATCATTGAGATCCCAGATATATGTAAGAACTTTTCAAAGTCCTTATTCCCAAAACATCTCATTCCCAGACTTTATTCCCAAGAGTTTTGGGTGGTATGTTGTTTGTCCCAACTGTTATCCATTTTCTCAGGCAGCAGACACTAGAACAGGCCTAGAAACTTTCCCTACAAGATCAGGGACCCAGCAAGAATGTTCTCTCTCACCACTTATATTCAACATTGTACTGGAGTTCTTAGCTAATGCAATAATACAAGAAAAGGAAATAAAAGGTATGCAGATTGAAAAGGAAGAGGTAAAAGCATCTGTGAATGACTTGATCTTACATATATATAGAAAATCCCAAAAACTCCATAAAAACTGCTAGAGCTAATAAATAAATTCAATAAAGTTGTAGGATACAAAATTGACATACAAAATCAGTTGCATTTCTATAAGGTAACAACAAACCATTTTAAAAGAAAATTAAGAAAATGATCCCATTTACAATAGTATGGAAAAGAATATAATACCAGGAACAAACTTAACTAATGAGGTAAAAGATTTAAATGCTGAAAATTACAAAAAACTTGTAGAAATACATTAAAGAACATCTAAACAAATGTAGACATCCCACATTCATACACTGGAATTCTCAGTATCATTAAGATGACCTCACTCTCCAAATTGGCAGATACAATGCAATCCTTATCGAAATGCTAATTGCTCTTTTGCATAAATTGGCAAGCTAACTCTAAAATTCATATGAAATTTGAAAGACCTCAAATAGCCGAAATGATCTTGGAAAGAAAGAATAAGTTTAAAGGACTTAGATTTCTTGATTTCAAACTTATTGCAAAAGTACAGCAATCAAAATCCTGTGATACAGGCATATAGAGATGAGTGGAATAGAGCCCAGAAATAAACCTATGCCTATGGTCAACTGATTTTTCAATGAAATGTGTCAAGACCATTTAACTGAGAAAGAACAGTCTTTTCAACAAATCGTGCTGGAACAACTGGATATTCACATGCAAAATTTTGAATTTGGACCCTAGACTCAAGCATATACAAAAATTAACTCAAAATTGATTAAGGACCTAAATGCAAAGGCTGAAAGCATAATAAAATTATTAGAAGGAAATTCAGGTATAAATATTTATGACATTAGATCACGCAACAGTTTCTTAAATATGACACCAAATGTACAAGCAGCAAACAAAAATATTACCAAGTTTAATTTCATGATAATTAATTTGTGTGTGTGTGTCCAAGAACACTATGAAAGTAAAAAGACAACCTATATAATAAAAGAAAATATCTGTACTTCATATATCTGATAATGGTCTAGTATCCAAAATATATAAATAACCTTACAGCTCAACAATAATCATACTAATAACCTTATTTAAAAATGTGCAAAAAATTTGAACTTTTTTTCAAACAAAATACACAAATGGAAAATAAGCACATGAAAAGAAGTTCAACCTTCAAGCCAGCAACAGTGTAAAAAAAATACATTTTTAAAAATACTCAGAATTATTATTCATTAGAAAAATGCTAATTAAAGTCATAATGAAATACCATTTTATACCCACTAGTTTGGCTGTAATAAAATACACACACACACACACACACACACACACACAGAATAACTAGCGCTAGAGAGGATGTGGAGAAATTCCAAGCCTCCCACTTTACTGATGGGAATGTTAGCTGCTACAGCTACTGTAGAAAACAGTTTGACAGTTCCTCAAAAATTTCAACATGGCATTACCATATGATCTGGCAATTCCACTCCCAAGTATATAAAAACCAAGATAATCATTCACACAAAAAATTCACCACAAATGATTATTACAGCATTATTCATTGCTGCCAAATGATAGAGCTAAATGTTGACTGATAAATGAACAATATGTGGTATATCCTTACAGTGGAATATTATGCAGTCATAGGAGGGACTGAAGTATTGATCATGCTGCAACATGGATAAAACTTCAATAAAACGAAAGCAGCCAGACACAAAAGGTCACATATTATATGATTCCATTTAAATAAAACGTCCAAAAAAGGTAACTCTATAGAGACACTAAGTAGATCAGTGATTTAGAGGGGCTGAAAGTAGAAGGAAATTGAGATTGACTGCTAACAGGTATGAGAGTGATTTGGGGGTGATGGAAATGTTCTGGAATTAGATAGTGGTGACGTTTGAACAATATTTTGAATGTACTGAAAACCAGTGAAGTATTCATATTTAAAAATGGTTAAAATGATAAATTTTATGTTATGCAAATTTTATGTTTAAAAAAGAATCAATTTTCAAAGAGAGTTTATAATTTCTGTTTAGCCTATGGATTACCCTCAGACAGATTTCTTAGGAACAATGAAAGCAGAGCAAGAATTAGAAAATATTTCTTCTCCTAATTGCCATCTCCTGAAGGGATAAACTGCTGGGGCACAGTTTTATGTAATAAGAAATAGAAGAATTTTCCTATGTAAGAAACAAAAGTAATTATGAATTACATATATAGAATATTAGCAAATGGCCAATTCTGGAAAGTATAAGCAGCAAATTTCATTTCCTCAAATATGTGTATGAATTTAGAAGCATCCCTGCCTGGAACGAGTGGGAGTAATGCTGATGAAAAGTGGCTTTTAGTGAAGGTAATGCATACATCAAGTGGGGTGTGCTCTTCGGGTAGTGACCTGCAAGAATACCAAGTACTAGCAGAGATCTGAAAGATTAAGAAAGAGCAGTGGAGACAGAACTGTTTAGAAGCTAAAGAACCAAGAAGGTGGCTATCAAAAGCTGGTCAGAGCAACCTGTTTACGTGTGTTGAAAATAAAATTTTAGGATCAGTCAAGACAATGCTAGTCCAGGCTCATTTATGTGAGTGAGAGACAGGATGGGAGAATTGCATAGTGAAGGATTTGAATGGCTAAACTGGACATTCAAACCAAATAAAACAGAGAGAAAAAGAGAAGGGAGAAAAAAGGAAAGCAGAGGAGGAAGGGAACAAGGAAGACAAGGAGGAGGAAGAAGAGTGGAGGAAGAGAAAAATGGCCAGACCTTTTCTTTTCAACATATCTATTCGGTAAAAGTGAAGAAACAAGACCTTACATTGTGAGGACAATGACAAAGGAGAGGAAATAGGGAAAAAAAGTAAAACAGAGGAAAGGCTTGTTAAAGTCTCAAAAGTGACTAAGATTTATTTGCATCAAGTACATTTCAGCAGTGTGATCATTACCTACACATCAGTTATCTGTATTTTATATATAAAAACATAGGTAACCACTGGCTCTTTAAGAGTACATCAGAACCACTTGCAGGGCTTGTTAAAACCTAGATTGTTGGCCTCAACCCTAGTGTTTCTCAGGCAGTTTCTGATCCCATTCTCAGGAATGGGGCCTAAGAATTTCTTACAAGTTTTCAGGTGTGGCTGATAGTTGCTGGCCAGGGAACTGATGACACTTTGAGCACCACTGACTTAGAAAGCAGAGTATAAAGGAAGAAATCCTGTGACCTGTGACACCAATGTCTACAGAGGGATGGATGAGATAGAAAAGGTATAGTATGAGCCAGCTATTTATAGGGCACCTGCCACTCCTGTTAGGTACTGGAGATGGGAGACAGAAGGAAACACAAGCAAATCATTACTCTCATAGAAATGACACTATAGTGACACTTATGCATTTATATGTCAGTTATTGGTGGCAGTTTCTTGTTTGAATTCTACATGCTAATTATTCGTATATGTAACCATGGAAATCTAACATTCATGAAAAGAACTGTATATTCAAGATACACAACTTTACATAGCTTATATTCTGTATAAAAAAATAAAACTTATGTTACAAAAAATTTCATTAAATGAGAGTGGATGATTACATAGGCAAAAGCTGGAGCAGATTAATTAAAAAAAAAAAGTGACATACCTGTGCTTCATAGGTTAAAAACTTTTGTAGATTAAGCAAACAAAAATTTTTCTAAGAGAGCCTGAGTAAAATCACATCCAAGAGAGTTGCCAAAATTAGCAAATAAAAATACAAAACTTCAGTTAAATTTGAATTTTAGATAATAAACAATGAATTTTAATACAATAAAGTTTCATGCACTTTTTGGAACAGGTTTATACTAAAAAGCTTTTCATTGTTTATTTGAAATTGAAACTTAACTGAGTGTTCTATATTTTATCTGGCAACCCTAATCCAAGCAGACTTTGACCAAACATTCATTCAATGAACATTTAATATGTTGTCAGTCTTCTAGAGAAGACAGAAGCATAGAACACATTCTGTCCCACACATAATAAAGGATAAAAGGATGGCCAGACTGCAAAGGTTTTAAGAATGCAGTAGAGAAAAAGACCAATATGACTGTAATTATCAAGGAATAGGAGCTTCATCATCCAGAAAATATGACTTCAGCTAGTCCTGCAGACATCTTCTGATTTGATTAGCCAAAAGCTAGTACCAAGGATATGCAGATAAAGTGTAGAGTCTGAACCAAGGACAGCAGACAAATGGGATATGAAGGAGATCAGCTGTGACAGACTGAGACAATATCTGCATACCAGCATACCCTCACAAGCTGTATAGCACAAGACATCTTGGGACACAATTACTGACACTTGTCAAATTTCAATATGTATCCATGACCATAAACAACATCCCCCATTTTTTTGCAGTAACATCAAGACCACATGGAGAGTCCTGAAAGAACAGGGCACCACAGGGTACCTAGACAGTCTGAGCCCCTAAGACACAGAAATAGCATCTAATGCTTGGGGTGTTTTTAATTAGAAAATAAATAGATCTTTAGTCCCAGAGCCATGAAAAAGATACCTGGGAATTTGTATCTATGGAGAAAGTAAAAGGCAGCAGCTGGAAGAAGTCAACTCTTTATCTGATTCTAGTTTGAAATGAAGGTTCTGTACATCCTGTATCCCCAAAGCAGTAGAATAGAGCCTCATGTTGGAGTCAGTAGACCCAGGTCTAGTCTCTGTAGTGTGTTCTCAATAAGACAGTATGTGAGCTTCAGTTTCCTAGGTGTAAAGTAACAGTTTGGGATTATATGATCTGTCAGGGCCTTTCTCATTTAAAATTCAGTGATTAATTAAATAAATCATTCACTCATTAAACACTTACTGAGAGCTGCCATATGCAAGACAATTTTCTAGGGCTTGTGATGGATACAGAGATAATTATTTATTCATGGTAACTTGTTTGTCATTAGGTGAAACCTCATCCTTACATACAGGGACCCGCTCTGGCACTCCATAGAGGGTAGTCTCTGGCTGAGTGAACTCAGACCTCCGGGATTTGTTATAGCCAGTCTCCTGCCTCTCTTTTATCTTTATTTTACTCTCCTTTCTAAGTCCCCTTAAAGAAACTCCACTTGCCTGCAATTCCCTAGGGCATCCTGATCTTAGCCTTCCAGGGTGACAATTAATTCATCTGATAAACTCAAATATGTCAAAGCCCTAAACAAAAAAGGAGGAGACTACATCTGAGTTACCTGCAATGTAATGGTGAACTTCAATTATTTTTTCTCTCTACATATGAGTGACTCAACTAAGAATCGACTGAGATTTAACAAACAAAAAAGAAAAACAAACAAACACTTACCAAGGCATATTGGTGCTGGGACAGAGCTAACATGTGTCATCTTATCTGATCTGTGCAACCATTTTCCGACAACAGTTTATTAAGTCCTTCTAGATTAACCCAAGGAAGAAATAAGCAGTAAACTTGCCCCATATCAAAGCACCAGGGCCAGGAGTAATCTAGATTTGTCTTAATACAAAACCAATGTTCTTCCTGGTAAAGTGGCTGATCAACAGGCATGGTTCCAGGCTGCTGTTATGACTCAATCACTTATATGACATATCCACCAATAACAGTTAAAGTCACAAAAGTTTATACACACACACACACACACACACATACATACACACATGCACACACACATATGAATTCTTACATATATAAAATATATAATATATATGGATTCAATTTCTTTTTAATAATGTCAGTTTTAGTGACTTCATTCCAATATGTTTGCTTTCTTATTCACACAATGTCATATATCATTAGAATTATAGTGGAAAAAAAGGTTGTAAAGTACTGAAGGGCTACAAGGTAGGTGTGAGAATTCTTTTGGCAGGTGGACTTATTTCAGTCTTGAAATTGCACCTTGAGCGCAGATATCTACATTTTACACATGCATTGCTGGCCTCACATTTTTAGAGGAGGATGTATGTGTGTGTGTGTGTGCATGTGTGTGTGTGTGCCTGTGTGTGTGTGTGTGTGTGTGTGTAATGTGGGGGGAGAGAGGAGAGAAAGAGAGAAATAAAGTAGCAAAGAGAGAGAGAGAGGTAAGGTAGAGGAGAAAAGAAAGAAGAGGGGAAGGGAGAAGAGAGAGAGAGAGATCACAAATCAGAGCAGCAGAAACAGCTCTCCAATAATCATAAGCAGTTAATCTGGAGAACCATGACTTTAAAGCAACTAAGCATTTAACAACTTATACAACAAAAGTAGGAGCTTTTCTAAACTGTATTATTTTATATGTAGCTGTTTCATTGATGTTGTTATGGCTCAGAGTCAATATGATAATCATATTGTACTTTTATAATACAATGATGCCCTGATGATAATCATGTGTTCAAGGATGTATGCCTCTACCCTAATGAGCTCCTGATCACTTTGCTTTTTGTAGTCTTTGGCATTTTAACAAGTGAGTCTTATTACATCTATGGCTGACAGGAGGAGCTTGGAGGAAAAGTTAATTTGGGAATAGGACACATATTGAACCAATAGGCTTACCAAGTTGAAAATTCAGAATGAATAACATGATTAAGCTATGAAGTACAATTAGAAAAATGAAGTGATGAAAGAAGCTGGCATAATATCTGATGTAAACCAAAGCAGATATGTGGAATGAGATGGAGGCATGGGTTCTGGGGTTGCAGACAGGGAGACACCAAGGCAAAGTCCACAGCCGAAGAGTCAGACCCTGATCATCTTGTTCATCTCGTGGCTTCTTTGCAAGCAGGCATAGGCCTTGATTGTCTCTGACACTATTTACTATTTGCAGGTTCTTTGACTCCTCCTCTGCTATCTTATCAGTGTTTGGTACCCTTCAATCAGTGTCTATACAGAAACTCTTCTTGGCCCTTGACTCATCCATTGCAGCTATGGATTTGAAAAACAGAAAGATAGTTGATAGAATTGTAAATTTAAAAGGAATGAAAAGGCTTTGCATGCATGCCTATTGATAACAAAGTATTGGAGTCTGGGTCTGTGACCTCTATGGCATCTATTGTCACTACTCAGATACGTTTCTGGTTTATTTCTGGGTTTATTTTTTAGGTGGGGAAATGGCTACATCTGCATAAATAATTGAATTTGTTTCCTAGGTCCTCCATAACAAAGTACCACAAACTGGATGGCTTACACAACAGAAATTTATTATCTCACATTTACAGAGGCTAGAAATCTGAGATCAAGATGTTGGCAAGGCAGTTCCTCCTTAGGGCTGTGAGGGAAAATCTGTTCCATGGTATTCTCCTAGCTTCTGGTGGTTTGCTGAAAATGTTTGACATTCCTCAAATTGAAGATACATCACCTCAATAGCTACCTTTATTTTCACATGTGTGTTTCTGTATCCAAATTGTCTTCTTTTATAAGGATGTGGTTATACTGGATTAGGCTCCATCCCAATGACCTCATCTTAATTTGGTCATCTGTAAATGCCCTATTTCTAAACAAGAAGGATCACAGTCACAGGGATTAGGACTTCAACGTCTTTTAGAGATGTCAATTCATACAGCAACATTACTGTGTTACTATGTGTGTATATATCTCTGTGTGTATTCTGAAAAGAACATACCTAATAAAGTATTGTTATAACAAATATTCAAATAATTCTTAAAACTCAACAAGAATAAAACACTGGATTAAAAAATGGGCCAGAGACCTCCACAGACACCTCACCAAGAATAACATATGGATGACAAATAAGCACATGAATAGACGCCCCACATCACGTATCATTAGGGAATGCAAATTAAAACAGCAATGAAATCCCACAACACTCTTACTAGAATGACTAAAATCTGGAACACTGACAACACCAAATGCTGGTAAGAATGTAGAGTAACAGGAACTCTCATTCATTGGTGTGAATACAAAATGATATAGCTACCTCAAAGACAGTTTGGCAGTTTCTGACAAAACTAAACATACTCTTACCATACAGTAAGAGGTATGTGTTGGGGGCAGGGTATATATGAAATAGCTTTGTACCTTCTTGCTCAGGTCTCCAGAGTTGATGAAATTCCCAGTGATAAAGAGCAGATCCATCAAATCTGGGTAGACCACAAGACTGAGGGTTGATATTCTACTCTGCTCAAGATTGGGAAATGCCAGGGGCTCTCCAGAGTGCAATAGGATGGGAAAAGTGAACATTCATGTCCTCAGACATCAGAACAAGGATCTTCTGCTATTACACAAACCAAGCAAGGTTCCCTCTGTCATTCCCATCTCTTCACTGAGCAGTAAGAAAGGAGAGGAAGCAACCAAGTAGAAGTTAGAGAAAGTAAAATGATTGGTTTAGAATGACAGGAAGTAGGAGATCAAGATGGGGGTGATGAAGAATAAAAGAGCAAATTTTTGATGAGCTGTGGATGTTAATAGGTTCCAGACTTCTGCTTGTAGTTCAACTGAATAACTATCATTGATGTGAAGAATTTTCTTTCATAGTCATTTATTCAACAAATATTTATTGCGCATCTACCTTGTGACAAGAATTTTGGTGACTGGGAATGAGATGAGGTATAAGGTATAGTTTTCTTTTGAGGCAATAGTGCTGAGTGATTGCTAGGGTTTTGAAGTCAAAGAGATCTGAGATAAAATGTCTTTTTCACAGTCTGCACTTCAGTTTCCCTATATGTAAAATGGAAACAATAACAGTATAATACTTACCTCACAGGGTTATTGTTAAAATTCAGTTAGCTATTATATGAAAAGTACTCAGCATAGTGCCTGGCAAACATTAAGTCCCCAATGGGTGCAATTATCATTATTATTATTATATCCATAGCACACAGGCTAGAAAAAGAATCAATTCCAATAGTAAAAAGTATAAGAATGGATTCGCCAAAGACATAACATTCAACTTGGTCTTTGAAGTCAGAGTCAGGAAAAGAGTGAAAACAATGTAAATTTATTTTTTATTTTTATTTATTTATTTATTTATTTAATTTTAGAGACAGGGTTTCACCATGTTGACCAGGATGGTCTCGATCTCTTGACCTTGTGATCCACCCGCCTCAGCCTCCCAAAGTGCTGGGATTACAGGCGTAAGCCACCGTGCCCAGCCACAGTGTAAATTTAATAGCAAATAGTATTTCACCTTTTCTACTGTTAATACTGAAGTTGTCATGAATTAAAATGCTTTAGCATTTTAATCACAACCATATAGCAACATTTTTTTAAAAAACAGTCTGCAGTTATTACTAAGATTTATAAATTACAATAGGCATTATTTCAAAAGATAAAGCAGAAGCATAGAGTAAGGGAATGTAACAAAAGAAATAAAAAGTTCAAATAAATGTATGTACCACGTATAAATCCAATAAATACATTTGGCAGGACAATAACTCTTCCCAAGTTCTCCACAGTTTTACTTACCAGACCGAATTTGAGCTTCATGATAAGGTTAGTGATGACCAAAGAAGCAAGACAGGAGCCCATGATTGACTTATCAACTGCTAAAGCTCATGCACAGGAAGCTGATTTTATGCTTCCTCTTCGAAGCTGAAGGGTAACTTGGAGCCAGCTGATATAAGATGACAACACACAAGTTTGATGTTGGAAAACTGGCCATGTGAAGCACAGTTCAAAATGCTGACTGCAATAAAAAAAAATCCTTAAAAAGTACTGCCACAGGTGACAAAAAATAAAAATCAAAGGAGAAAACGTGGGGAGAACTCAAATTTCAGGAAGACCCTTAAAAAGCTTTCGGAAAAAAAGAGATACTATAAATCTCTTTGACAGAAAACGTTACAGGTTTAAAACAGAGAAAACAGATGAAAAGCAGAAAATATTCCTCAAAGGGTAATTGTTTTAGTAAGACTTTTGAATATGTATACCTAAAATTGCATATATCATTAACATAGATTGATGTTTTGTCACTGATGGGACTAAAAAATTTAAGAAGGTTGTCAAAATCCTTGTGAAGATTTTGTAAATATCTGCAAAAAAAACCCAAAATATTCAGGGAGAATGGTCAGCACTATGGTTTATCTTTCTAAAGGCTAAATTGTTAACTCTGGCTCTGCCTCTGAGGAGTATGAGATGTTACCTGGGATCATGGCCCAGTCAGTAAGCAGCCAACATTATGTCCATGGTCCTTAGTGGGGCTAATGATGAATAAAATATGAATGCTGTTCTTAAAGTTCCTTCAGTGTGGTTTGTTAGTCACTAAATCGGTTGACAAAGCAAAACCCTTCTTGCCCTGGCTTAAATTTGCATCTCATTTATTCATCCAATAAGCATAATTGAGCTCCTGGTATTAGGACCTGAGAATACTAAAATAAATAAAAGGAAAATGTCACTCTCAAGGAGCACAGTTAATGGAAGAGACTGGGCATCTGTAATAGCACAATTGCGGTCATCTCCAGTTCTGCATGGTTATTTAGTAGGGAACCAGCGATAAACAATAAAAAGATGTGTTTGACTATCCTGACAGGACTGAATCATATTTTCAGTGACAAATGCAGAGAAGCTGAGCGATTTGTCCCAGGTGGAAAATGGATATTGTACCTTCTTGATGCTACAGAATCATTGTTTTGTTTTGGTGTGTTTGTCTGTAGTCAAATATTATACCTCATAAGTCTTTTCTCACCACAGGAATAAACATGGAGAATTTATGAAATAGGGTTCAGGACACTGGGAGACAATTTCAACCAGGGGTTGTGAAGGGAAAAGTGGTAGATAGCAAGAGTACTGAACCTAAGAAAAAGATTTGTGGCACCTGGAAAGGAAACAGGTTGGGAGAAAAAACAAGGGGCAAAGAAGGTGTGAAAAGCACAAGTCCTGTACCCAGTGGGACTCCGGAAGCAACAGTCCCTTTCTGACCAGATATCTCCATGACTGCTTGCTCCTATTTATGAAAATCTCATATGATGGGTCATTCCTGCAGGATGTCTATTTCTATGTGTATTTTGTGAAAGACCAGTCCCATAAAAGGCTAATCCACAAACATGAAAAATGGATTCCATGGTCAAATACACTAGGAACTTGTGTCATAACAGTCATGGCCCTCCAGAATTATAATCCACTCAGTTGGTTCAGGAGTTCTTAATCGTGTGTTTGTGTGTGAGTGATTGCTTGTGAGTGTGTGATGAAACTTTTGGGAAGTTTGGTAAAGCCTATGGACCCCATTTCAGAAAACATATAAAATAACATGCATGAAGATTTCATAAGGATACAAATTAAATTGAAATTCAGTCAAAAATATTTTAAAGTCAAATTTCTAGTATAGGAATAAATGTGCTTTCTTTATTCATCCATTTAAATAATATGATCTAACATTAGGCCTCATTACTAACATAGTTTCAAAATAGTGATAATGATTAAACAGTATTTCAAGATGTCTACAAACCTATAATGTGACATGAAAATATCTGCCATACCTGTTGATGACAAAATCAGAGATACTGCCAGTGTCTTTTGTTTACGTTCATAACTAAAGAAAATGCTAAATTTCTTTTAGGATTTAGCAAAAAAAAAAAAAAGAGTAATTTTTTTACTATGCAAGTTCAGAACTTATTTTTTTTTCTTATCCAAGTTCATTAGCCCTCTGTTTTCTATTTATAGATGTCACTGGGGTCCTTGGACCCCAGGATAAAACTCCTAGGAACAGACTTTGATGAAGGAACTGCTTAAAGAAGTGCCAGCAGGATTAATGAAATAATCAAGGAATGGAGAAGCACCCAGGGAGTTGCAATAACAGGGAAGCCTTTAACATCCCTGGGGCTGAAGTGGGTGAAGGAGAAATATTGTTTCTTATGGCCCAAGGGGAGCTGGAGCCATGGGAAGGGCCTGTCTTGCAAGAGCTATATTGGCCAAAGCCAATAAAAAGTCAGTGGGCACAGAGTGTGGGTGTCTTCCACAGGGGTTAAATTCCAGGAGACCTACAGCAGTGCATAGAGGGTGGAAAGCAGATCTCAGGATTAGTGGGGGAAGGAACAGCAGAAAAATTAGCCTATAAAGTAGCTATGGCTTTTTAGGGCAGATTTTCCAGACATTTTAATATATTAACATTGTGATTATTGAATACAAGTATTAATTATTAATTAGTAAGGATGGTTTATCAAATCTATCTTATCTCAGAATCAAATTTTCAAGGAACAACAAAGAGGATTAATCTTCTGTAAAACAAAAGTTTGCAAATGCTTCTTTAGAATTTTTCTAGAGATGTGTATTTTACCTGCATCAAGTGATTTAGCTGTCTAGCCAGGGTAGCATGTTAGTTAGCAAACACCTGCGAGAGACCAGAAAGACCTAATTTCTGGAGCAGCTACAATTATTAGGCAGCAGTGAGAGTTAAGAATAAATAGGTGGAAGGAAAATGTCTATATGGCCTTGATAATTTGCTGTTTTTAAATAAGATAATTTGAGAAAGAGTCCTTTTCATGATAGCAGTGTGGTGAGCCCATGCCCTCATGCTTAGCTCAGGAACTCCAAACTTCTCAGACCAGCAGTTCAGAAACTCCAAATGATCTGGTGGGGTCCTGTATAGATAAGCATGTTCTACAGCCCTTCCACTGAAGAAAGGCTGTGGTAGTCACTCTAATCACAAATTCTTTCAAAATATATCTTTTAAACATCACAAATAAACCACTGTATATCTGTCACTACAATCACCTAGCTCACCACAACAGCACCTTGGCACAGATTAATGAAGAACTGAAAGTCACTTTGGCAAGAGATAGAGAACAGCAATAAAGAAGGAAGTTTTGGTTTATCACTTGCAGAAAGGGCTCCAATTCTCCACTTCTTCCTGTGTCCATATCATTTACAATGTGGCTTTACAGCTCCTTTCTGTAAGGTGCAGAGTATATTTCTCCACCTCGTCTAGGTAGAATGGCCTTGCAACTTGTTTTGGCCAACAGAATATAGTGCAGATGACAGTGTGCTCGTCCTGAGCCTAGGTATCAAGAGACCTTGCCTGCATCTGTTTCAGTCTATTGGAACACTGCCCAGCTGCCATGAACAAGCCTGTGTGAGCCTGCTGGAGGCTGAGACACTATGTGGATTAGAGCCAAGCCAGATCATTTATCCCAGCCAGGGTCCTAGACATGTGAGCTCAACCAAGATCACTAAAGCTGATCTACAATTGACCTATAGCTGACCACAAATTCATAAAGAAGTCCAGCCAAGACCAGAAAAGTAGTCAGCTGACCTGAGCTTATATTGCTGATTCACATAATTATGAGCTAAATAAATGGATGATGTTTTCAGACACAGTTTTTCAGGGTGGTTTGTTATGCCGCAATAGCTAATTGATAAAATACAGAATATAATTTCATCTAGCCCCAGTTTAGCAAATAATACAGAAAGTAAGGTGGGTAGCATAAAAAACACCATGTTTCTTATGTTGGAAAAATGAAGGGATTTTGACAGGAAGTAGAGAATGAACATGGCATCAAAAATCAACTCTGAACACTTCACATTTGTGTTTGGGACTGCTAATGAAGTAAACAGAGACCCAGGTACAACACACCAGGAGGAAGGTAGTCACTGTCTTTAAAGAAAAAAAGGCAATAAGAAACCCATTCTTAAGGATCCTATACTTCCTAAACCTTTGTATTTAGCCATGTTAGAGAAACAGTACTTATGACCTGGCAGCACTAACCTCCTAAAAGAGTTTTATTGAATGTGCTTCTGTGAATGGTGTCTCAGGATTCATGGTCCATCTCTCGCAGTTATGGAGAAGAATGGTGAGCATGCTGACAGTGAAAGTCCACTCCCCACTCCATCTAGCTTCTTTAACAAGTGCAGGACAGCCATCCAAACAATAACGGATCTTGACAACCAAAAAGGTATTCTTCTACAAGGTAATCTTTGAAAAATTACTCTACCATGGTCAAAATGATTTACTTCTTTAAGTAGCAAGTTTAAAGCTATATAGGAAGACCATAAATGGATTAAATGTTGCAATGCCAATGCCAGCAGTCAGAAAATTATAAAGAACACCTTCGGAAATAAGATGTAGAAGTCATTGGAGTAGAAAACCTCCACTAGTTAGCAATTGACAGAAGAAGCATGCGTTGGGCATCACATGGATGACTTGGATTTGAACTTTGATTCTGCCACTTAACAAGCTACATGACCTTGCCTATGTTACTTAACCTCTCTGAGCCTATTTCCTGGTTTACATGATAGGGAGAGGAATATTTGCCTCCTAGAGTCACTGCGAAGATTAGATGAGATAACAGGAATCACACAATCGACACACTGTCTGGCACAGAGCAAGGATCAATAAATTTACATTTCCAGTTCCCTATGTTGAAGGCGAAGCATAATCTCCATGAATACTTTGCTTTGGTTATCATAGCATTTGAATTGAAACGGTTTTATCAAGTGCTCAATCACACTCTTTGAATGCAGTGAAAAGCATGACTGAGTTGTAGATAATAAGCAAAATGGAGAAAGAATGCATCTTTGTTTGATGCTGTTAGTCACAGTCCAGGCACCTTCCAATTTTCAACAGATTGTGTTGCAAAACTTAATCTGTGAGTCACTTTCTGGAAACAATTTTATAGATGGTGGTTAGACTCTCAAGCCACCTCAGAAGAGTATATTTGACCCATAATATGGTTAACTGAAATATTTTAACTCTAGGTTCCAGACACAGAGCCTCCTGTGGTAGAAGACACAGACAAATGAAGACCAGGAGAAGAGGTGTTGTGGAGAAAAAGACAAAAACAGAACTGGATGAGTGCAATAGTCCAGCAGTTACGGTGTATTCTTTAGGGTCTAGACATTGAACTATGTGCATAATTATTTTATTATATAATTCTTACAGCATCTCTGAAACAGGCATTTCCCTCATTTTCCCAATAAAAACAAACAATAACAATAACAACCTAGAAGCTCTAAAAGGTTAATTAATTGCTCCGAAGTCACACAACAGCAAATACCCAAAGTAGAAGTGGATTTTCAATTAAGTAAAGTCAGTGACCCAATCAATAAGTGATCAGAAAACAAAATTTCAGCTAATAGACTTCAAAATGATACCATCCTTTTAGTGGAGAAGAGTCCTTCAGGTTATTTAGCTAAGGAATACTTTATAAAACTGTGTGGGGTGTTTGTGTGTGTGTGTGTGTGTGTGTGTGTGTGTATAAGCAGGAAGCAGATCTATATGTATATGCATGTATTTGTGTGTGTGTGTATATATACAGACATATACATATACTTATATACACATATACACATACTTAAATATATATCTATTTAAATATATTTAATTTTAATTAAGTAAAATCCAAACAAATGGCATAACATTTTCAAATAGTTCAGGACAGTGTGAAATGAAAGCTAAACATCTCACACTACCTAAATTTTGTCTGTATTTTGTAGTAAAATACGTATGACTATTATATATTCTCCCAGAGAATTACACACACATACAGACACACACTCACACACACACATACAACTTTGTATTTCACTTAATACATCTTAGAACTCTTTCTACATCAGCACCAACAGCTACCCTATTCTTTTCACAGATGCAGAGAATTTTGTTCAATACACTAAAACTTAATTTCCCTACATTTTCCTGTTGATAGGAATTGTTTTGTTTTCCAGTTGTTTGCTATTACAAGGTACACCTGGTCAAATATCTTAGCAAATTTTTGCAAGTGTGTGACTAGAGTAAATCCCGAGCTGTGAGGTTGTTGGGTCAATGGCACTATGAATTTAAAATATTGATTAATAATGCCAATTTCCTTCAGAAACATTGTGCCAATTTATAGCTCCACTCATAATGTCTGGCATGGCTTCTGTCTTAGTCTATTTGGGCTGCTATAACAAAATACCATACATCGGGTGGCTTATAAACAACAGAAATGATTTCTCACATCTGTGGAGGCTGGGAAGTCCAAATCAAGGTGCAGGCAGATTCAGGTCTGGTGAGGGCCTGTTGCCTGTTAGACTATAGAGGGTATCTTCTTGTTGTGTTTTTATATGAAAGAGGTATCTTCTGAGTTGTTTAAATAAGGGCACGAATATCATTCATGAGGGCTCCATACTCATGACCTAATCACTTCCAACAGCTCCCACTTTCTAATACCACTATCTGGGGGTTAGGATTTCAAGAAATAAATTTAGAGAGACACAAATATTCAGGCCATAGCAGCATTTTTCTTCACATCCTCACCAATGAGAAGTATTAGCAAATTTCTAAATTTTTGCCAAACTCACAGATTAAAAACTGCATTTGATTTTGATTTTCATCTCTTTAATTAAGTTTGACATTTATTATTTTTTATATAGCTACTGGTCATTTGAACTTATGTGAATTGTTTTTGTCAGGCATTTATCTTTTTTGTCCATTTTCCATTGATACATTAGGTCTTTTCTTATTGATTTGTACAAACTCTTTGAAAATTAAGGAACTGACTCTTTGTTTTTCATGTGTATTGCATATTATTTTCTTAAGAAACATTTTTCAGGAAGCAGCCATTTCTTTGACTTTAATTTCACCTTTTAAAGAAAATTTCTGATCACAATTTGGCTTCCTCTTAAATTGGCTTGCAAAAGAATATGTTCTGCTTATGCTATTAGGCATATTGTGGCATGTGTAATACATATAACATTATATTTTCTTTTGTGAAGCAACACATGCAAACTGGCTTTAAATATACTACTAAGTATTATCTACGCTTGTGTATATGTTTGTTTTTGAATCTTTGAGTTAACACAGATTACACATTTTGCTGCTTCAAAACCAGTCTGTCAAACAAATAATAAGTGAATAAATACTTCAATAATGTGAAGA
Source organism: Cacajao melanocephalus (assembly GCA_963573385.1). Lineage (NCBI taxonomy): Eukaryota > Metazoa > Chordata > Mammalia > Primates > Pitheciidae > Cacajao > Cacajao melanocephalus. Next base: position 261,065 of record CAUYLG010016973.1, read on the forward strand.
ACTTGAAGTGTAACTTAAAGCCACATGCTCATGAAAAATCTATTGCATGTTTTTATAATTTTATTCAGATTTAACATTAAAATCTTTTCAAATAACAAGGCATATCATCCTAGTAGTACTTTTTAAAAGAAGAGAAGAATAATTCAATACTATCAGTTGCCTCTTCAAAGTCATAAATTACATATCAGGATTAATTTATATGGAGTATCATCCCATAAGAACTGCCTGTCATTTTAGAAATTTAGCCCAAATATTTGTGAGGGAAATGCCAATTGTATGATTCTACAATTTTAAAAAATAACACTTATGAAATATCATGTGTCTTTGACCACAGCTTTGCAATGACCCTTGGGCACTGATCCTGGCCTCTCTGTCACTGCACTTCACACGGTTCTCAGGTGAAAACCAGGAACATTCTTCAAGCATTTGGCAGCATGTGAGTACTCAGTCCCCATGCAATCTATAATATTATCTAGTGTTCTATAGGTGAGTGAGATTTGTTCAGAATAAAGAATAACATCCAAAAGCAGAAGCTGTAGCTAATTATTTCCCATCAGTTTTGAAATTCTGTGAAACTGATTTATTATACACATATATATGTATCTGTCTATCCATTAATATTACCATGTATGAATATGTCTCATATATCAGGTGTAGCTATGAATGAATTCCTGTATCAACAAAATTAATATATCTATGAATTTAAATGTTTTTATGAATATATATGAGCTATATTTATAGATAAGACAGTATCTGAGCAAAAATATATGAATAGCATAGATGTGTTAGTCATTTAAAACACATATATTATTTAAAAAATGCCCAACATTTGTAACAGCTCCCTGTGTAGCAAAATGTGTTTGTACTAACTGTCCCCTTTAATATATCTGTGGACAAAGAAAAGCATCTTTGGCGTTCAAGGGCAACAATAACCTGGTTCCAATAATGACAGTTTAGAGGATGTTCTTTTTTCCGTGAAAGTTTTCAGAGAACAAAGATTCTCTAGCCACAGATCTTTAATAGCTTCTGTTTAGATTCAGGTAGACTGCACAATATAAAGTATAAACAACAGATGTTAATTTGAATTTAAATGTAATTGAATCGTCCATCAAAAAGAATACCATTCCAATTTATAATTAGCCTCAAAATAAGTGAAAATCTATTTCTGTCTAGAATGAATCTTAGGTCTGTTTATAGAACAGTTGTCAGATCATGTGCTTCCACTACTTACAGACAGATCATGTCCATTCTTAACAAGCTTTTAAATCCATGTAACTGTTGTGAAAGAAAGAACAAACTAAATGTGCAGATGATGCTATATTAGCCAAACCTTACTCTTCTCCAACAGTTAGAAGTTCTGCTGTGGTCTTTGTGCCCATCTGCCATTTTCTGGAATAAACTTAGATTCTATCCTAAGAAAACTAGTGAGTACAGGTATACATCTTCTGATTTATACCTTAACAACAGTTTTTAAGATTACTTAATAACAAGATCAATTAGAAATGATCACAATTTCCCTCAGGATAAAATATTTCTTAGATAGTCATTTATTTGTATCAGGGCAGAAAGATTACAGAATCCAAAGAGAATTTCTAACGTGGCATAACAATTTTCTTCTGCCCATAAGTAAAGTAAAGGAACTAGCCAAGAACAGATGCCAAATTCCCTCATTATGTGTATCCTAAACACAAGTGTCTTCAGAATCTACAAACAAAAACCTGAGCACATTCGGGGAACTCAGTTAAATAATCATTCTGCATGCTGTTAGCATTATTATATTACTTCCTGACCTTCAGCCATGTCTTTGTGTGACCTTTTCCTCCTTTTCCATTAAATGTTTAAATCTCTTTGCTTGTGAAGCCTTCCAGACTGTGCTTTTCCACTTTGTCCTAATCCCCCCTAATACCTCTTCCACTGCATCACCTTTCCCTTCTCTCTGTCAACAAGACAAATCCTTGACCCTGTATCACCTTGAAAACATGATTATTTAAGTCGTATTTTTTACACTTAAACAGTCTAATTACTAAATCACTGCCATCTAATTTTTTTAAAACAAGATTCAGGCAGTGAGAGAGACAGATATGGTTAGTCTCCATGACCAGGAATCAGTATAATGTATTGCTTGACATCTTCTTGCTCATGGTGCTTTTAACAGTTTTCTCCATGCTGACTCATATGGATGACATTCTGATCAATGACCCTATCTCATAAATGAGCCCAGGTCTGCGAGCCACCACCAGCACACCAGACGCAACTCCACATCACCTTTCTAATTCAAGTGAGCACACCGAAATGTAAATGAATAATGGAACATTATTATCTCAGTGGTCAAGACTTTTAATTTCTTAAAATAAAAACAGGGAATAATTTGCAAATGTTGACACTTTATCAATAGCAACAAATTCCTCACCACACACCTCAGAAATGATCACAGCACCTCAGTGTGTGGAATCTCTGTGGTTAAGACCTTCTGCTATAGGCTGCCATTTTCCTATATACTTCCTCCAAACCTTGTCATTCACCAAACAATGTCAGGCATACCACAAAAAGTCTTTTATTGATCTTGTAGTAAAATAAAATAAGTGAGGCTAGTAAAATCCAATGGGATATATAAGAGTTTTCAAATTAAAAAACTGGGGACAGCTAAGCATGCAAGACCATCAGATTTGGGTTGATTTAGCCTAGTCATAGTGGAGGAGAGGGAATCAAAATGCATTACAAATACTTGGACTTGCAGAATCATCTACCCTACTCCTCAGAATCACTGGCTTCAGATAAAACTGTAAAATGTCAATTAAAACCTGCAAGGCATACTTTAGGACCCTGCTGTTCAATGTGGTAGCACTGGCCATCTGTGGTTATTTCAATTCAAGTTATGATTAATCAAAATGAACTAAAATGTAAAATTCACCTCTGTAGCCACATTAAGCCCCATTTGTAACCTATCAGTTAAGAGCAATGTTGTCCAACAGAACTTTATGCAGTGATGGAAGTATCTTGCATTTGTGCAGTCCAAAATACACAGCCACTAGCCATATGGCTACTGAGCACTTGAAATGTAATGGAGTGTAACTGAGGAGCTGAAATTTCAATGTAATGTAATTTTGATTAAGTTGAATTTAAATTTAAGTAGCCATATATGGCTAGTGGCTATATAGGTATGAACACTGCCAACACTTCAGAAAGTTTTCTTGAATAGTGTTTCTCTAGAACTAAGGGATCCCTTATGCTGGGATCCCAAAGGAGGGAGGAGAAGAATACATGAGACAGGGATAATGCTAGAGCAGAAAAATGTGATTTTCTGACTACGTATTATTTGCCAGGTACTCAGTTACGTGCTTTACATGTGTAACGTCACTTAACCTCACAACCTCAGGAACTGCTATTCATCTAACAGCAGAGGCAGGAAAAGATTTGAATCCAAGTCTTCCTGACACTTGATGCCACACTCTTTCCACTTCTCTATATGGTGATATTCATACAGTCACCTTAGTCCCATCAGAAAAGAGATTACAAGGAGGTTTCATGTCATTAAGGCATCCAAAAAGAAAGGAAATTCTACTTTATATATTGGACAGCAAACAGAAAATGTGCTGCTTTGAGAAACAGTAAGACTTAAAAGGAAACAGAATTACAGAAAATGGGTGATTGATAGTTTTATTATTAAGGGAAGCTAGAAATGCTTGAATTGCCATAACTAAAACTGTAGTAATAGTGATCATCCTAACAATAGCAATCATTTATTGAATTCTTCCTGTGCTCGATACATCATGCTCATAATCACCCACTCACCAAATTTCAGATGAGAACGTCACCATCAGAGATAAAACAGCAGTTGGGAAAAGCAGAAACGTCTGACTGATTAACCTTTTTCTTATCTTCTAAAGTGAAATTTCTCAAAGGTTATTCACAGGTACACACAACAAAGTGATGAGAGAATAGATACCACCCAATATCAGTCAGTGAAGAGATGCATTATGGTAAGTCATCATTTCAATTTTAATTTGCCTATTTCTTAATTATCTTTGCATATGTCCTAAACTTTTCCTAAGCTTTGTAGCTGGTGACCACAATTATTCTCAAGGCTATCATTAAAATTTGTTAGGGATTGGGTGAATAGCTTAATTTTATTATACCGTTTACATTTTTGTGAGTGACCTATCAGTTTATTGTTAATATTAGAAAAAATTTCAGTTCATCTTGGCCTTCTCAATATTATCTCCTTCTTAGCAGTTTTCACTATCATTCATAAAGAAGAATTGTTACAATGGGAGGACATTTAAGGGAGTAATAAAGACTTGTCTGTCTGCAGTATTTATCTCATGGTGGCTGGAAATAACTTCAGGGGAGCTAATTATTAAATAATCAATAATGATAATCCTTTAATTAAAGATAATGTATGTTATCAACTAACCCAATCCTTGGCACATAAAACCCACTCAATAAGTATCCATTTCCTTTCTTTCCTTTCCTAGTCTAACCTTGACAGTAAAATTACAATCTTAAGTTGTGACTATAAGTAAATTTGGCTGATGTTTTCCTCTTTGATAAAAGGTCATGATAGAATTTTAAAATTTTGATTCCAAATCTTACATAAATATGGCCTTAGGAGAATAACTGACACTTCTGACTTTCACATAGTGTCTAATTATTATTTATGCCAAAGGATACCTAGGCTGCATTCATTTCAAAGAACTGTCAGTTTAGGATCATACATCTAAAGGATATATTTGTACTTTAACAAGAAGAAATATATTCTTGGAAATATACTGCTTTGTCTTAGCAATTGACTGAAACAGAATCAGGAAAATATATTCTTATTTTGTATATAAATTAGCTTTATAAACTGTCCCCGTTGATTTATTTATGATAGATCTTATAGCAGAACATTATGTAGCCATTAAAGAGAATTAAGTAAATCTATAATTATTAGCATGGAAAGAGATGCAAGCTATAGAGGTATGTGAAAATGGACAGGTATACAAGTTTATGCATGCAATGTAATTTTTTTCAGAAAACTGTAAACTTGAATGACTTTCAAACTGAAAGATAAAAAATATAGAGAAAGTATAGATAGATGATAGCAATCATTATTATATTATTACTGATATCATTAAGCGTCACACACACAAAACTGTTAACAGTTACTTCTACAGAGGGTATAGTAGCAAGATATTTATAATTTATTTTGTACTTATGTACAACTTAAAATTTCTAATTATATACATGTGTAACTTAAAGAAAATTATCAGGCAGCCGGGCGAGGTGGATCACACCTGTAATTCCAGCACTTTGGGAGGCCAAAGCGGGTGGACCATGAGGTCAGGAGGAGTTCAAGACCAGCCTGGCCAAGACGGTGAAACCCCGTCTCTACTAAAAATACAAAAATTAGCTGGGCATGGTGGCAGGCACCTATAATCATAGCTACTTGGGAGGCTGAAGCAGGAGAATCTCTTGAATCCAGGGTCGGTGGTGGGGGGGGGAGCGGCATGGGCAAAGGTTGCAGTGAGCCGAGATCGTGCCACTGCACTCTAGCCTGGGTGACAGAGTCAGACTCAGTCGCAAAAAATAAATAATAAATAAAAATTATCAGGCAATATATGGGCATTGACATTATAATCTAGTACTGTTTTCCTACATCTCTGGAAACAAAAAAAACCCCATAGTATTCAAAGCAAAATACATAGTATGCGTTATGTTTAAATGACTTTTAGTATCACCAATGAAAGGTTTAACTAGATCATTATTTTCTTAGCCAATTCACATTGCCAATGGCTGATTTTTTTTTTTTTTTTTTTGGAGACGGAGTCTCACACTGTTGCCCAGGCTGGAGTGCAGAGGCGCAATCTTGGCTCACTGCAATCTCTGCCTCCCAGGTTCAAGCAATGCTCCTGCCTCAGCTTCCAGAGTAGCTGGGATTACAGGTTCCCACCACCACACCCAGCTAATTTTTGTATTTTTAACAGAGATTTGGTTTCACCATGTTGGCCAGGCTGGTCTCGAACTCCTGACCTCAAGTGATGCACCCGTCTTGGTCTCCTAGAGTGCTGGGATTACAAGTGTGAGTCACAATGCCCGGATGGTATTTTTTTTTTTTTCTGACAGGGTCTTGCTCTGTCACCAGGCCAGACTGTAATGGTACCATCTTGGCTCACTGCAACCTCGGCCTCCAGAGTTCAAGCAATTCTCCTGCCTCAGCCTTCCAAGTAGCTGGGACTAAAGGTGCAAGCCACCACGCCTAGCTAATTTTTGTATTCTCAGTAGAGACCAGTTTTCACCATGTTAGCCAGGATGGTCTCGATCTCTTGACCTCATGAACCACCTGCCTCGGCCTCCCAAAGTGCTGGGATTATAGGCATGAGCCACTTTGCCCAGCCCGGCCTGGATTTTTAAATAGATGTCTTTAAAAAAATTAATAAAGCAATTCTGGTTTGGGCACGTAACAACTTGATCAAAGAAGTATCAAGTGGCCAAGTACACGTATCCTAAAAAAAAATCACAGCTTGTGTCTTCAAAGAAAGGGAGGTCATATAAAAACCTCCATTTATTTATGATGACTTTGAGAAACCCCACCTTCTTTTGTGTGTTCCCCGGCCTCAAAATAGAAATAGAAGTGTGCAGAAAAAGAAATCTTGGCTTGGATGAATTATTATTTGAACCCATTCAGGGTTCCACTGAAGTCTACATACAGTAAAAGCTAGTGAAAACTCCCTTTATTTTAAGAAAATGGTATGGGATTTAATCAGTTAAACGTATTTTTAAAAATCGAAGTTTGAAACTTAAAGGGTAGGTTATAGAGTAAAGGCCTAATATCTTTCCAGAAATAGGATATCTATCAGAAGTAAAGAATTCCTTTATCATTTTCTTTATCCCATTCCCTTTTTTAAGAAAAGAACTTTCTTTTTTTATATTATTTAGGACAAACCCCTAACATTCACACTGGTACAAGAACTGCTGGTCATTCCACTTTAAGGGCCTGATAGGCCCTTAGGAATTGTTCCTTTGGCCCAATGAATCAAAAGTATTCGTAAGAATTTCAATCTTTTCCTTTTTATACATAAAGGCTAAATTAGGATTGGCAACATTTGAAAAATTTCCTTAGAAACAAGGAAGTTAACCCTTGTTTGGCACATGAGCATTGCTGAAGATCAACACAGCAGACCTAGACAGGCCACAGAGACCAGGGAATGATTTCTGCTCAAGATTTCTTCCTCACATCTGACATTTGTATACCTTCTTAAATGAAATATTCGGAAAATTTACATTACTCTTGAGATCTCTGAACTGAAACAGTGGAATATGTTATAGTGTAGCAGTGAATAAATTAACACAAAGTTTTTCAATCTGCCATTTTCAATGATTGCTTCTTTGGGCAAGTTACTTTTCACTGAACTTCAGGTAGAAAACTGGATTACTGGATGGTTGATACTTGTTTAGAAAGTCAAAATGGTCAAAATTCCTCTAGTGTTTGCAAAACTGTACTCTTTGGAACGTCGATCCCATGGAATATTTCTTGAAAGTTAAGGTTCCATGATCAAAATATTTTGGAAGCATTTTATACTATATTCTTCTATTGATAATTCAGTGTACATTCACATGTTGCAGATTCTGAGTAGACAAAAAAATGAACCAGTTTAAATTTAACATAGCATGTCTTAATCTTTTTTATCATGGAAATATCTTCCTCATGTACTCATTAATAGTGAACTATACTCTATATAGAGGATACTTTTAAAACATGAGATTATCCTAACTATTAGAAACAATGAAATGGCCTTAGGTCTAGCTATTGCAGAAGACAAGGAATATCTCAAAGAGTAAAAAGGAGAGATCTACAAGCAATGTATGTGGTCCAATCAGCATCCTGAAATTTGACCAACTGAACTCCTTCTTATTAGTGAAGAATCTTCCTTTAGATTATTCAAATTTGGACAAACAGCAGAGTGAAAGACACCACAGGCGGTATGAGGGACTCTTATCCCAAGAGGTTAACCCAATCTTACTTATCAGCGAAAATACTAAGCCAAAAGATGTTACAGGACTTGCCCAAGACCAATCTGGTGGTCAGAAACAGTCTTGGAATGAGAATACCAACTTCTTCCCAGTGATAACTAGAAATATTAGTATTTCTGATTGACTCAAATATAATTGAACATTATTATTTTGGGGCTCACTTAAGATCATAATGAGAAATGGACAATTAATGGGATTTAAAAACTGTTTAATGTTCCTCTGTGCTTTATAATTTTCATTGTTCTTGAGGTTTTCAAGAAATGGAAAGCAATAGAATGCATAGCAGTATAATGTAATGATGAGTGTGGTGGCTAGTTATTACCATCTGCTGAATACAGAAAACACAAAACAGCCTACATGCCTCTTTGGAACCACGATTCAAAAATCACTTAGTATTTAGAAAGTCTCTTGTATCAGCAGGTTTTTATGCTTTATTTAATATGGAGGACTAAATAGAGAAGATATCCCTCATCTAGGCATAAACTTCTTTATAATAAGACTCTAAGCATAAACTTCCTTATTATAATAAGACTCTATGCATAAACTTCCATATTATAATACGGCTCTAAGCACAAACTTCCTTATTATCATGATAATAAAGATAGGTAATATTTATTTTGGTGTTTTGTATATCTTTAGCACTATTCTAAATGTTTTTAATATGTTAAATAATTTAATCAGTATAACAATCCCATAAGGTGGGTCATATTATTTTTCTCATTTTAAAAAAAGTGGAAACTAAAGTCCAGTCAGTTTTAAAACATGTCCAGAATCTCACAGCTCTAAGGGGCAGAGACAGGATTTAAACTCAGCTGAAAGTCTTTATTACATTATAGTGAGTATGTGTGTGTCTCTGGTGGTTACTTACCATACCTGTTTCCACAGTCGCTCCCTCCTGTCCATTATTGGCACCTCTGATGTTGATTTCCCAACTTGGTAAAGTATCAAAATTCTCTAGAGGGCATGCGTAAAATACACATCTTAGTCCTCTCCCCAGGATACTCAATCCAGTACTAGATTAAGTGCTTTCAGAAAGCACAGTGGTTATTCTGGAGGTGCTGCTCCAAGGATCCATGTTTGCGAGCCACTGATTTAGAGCCCTTCCATCTTAGATGACTGCCTTTTTCATAAAAAATATGGCCTGGGTGCAAGGAGCCAGGAGAGGAGGAAGGACAAATAGGGTAGCCTGGCAGATTTGCTAAATTGGAACCTTACCAGCAAACCTTCACATCCCCTTCTCACATGAAATTCTTGAGGACGAGGACAAAGCACTACTTAGAGTCGGACCTCTCATGATGGCTAGACTTCTGCCTGATTCATAAATAGGTGCTCAGTTAACATTTATTCTCGAGGTTTCTAGGTCAACATTATTTGAAAAGGGTAATAAAATAATGGTTTTCCAAAGAGACTCAGAAGAGTTTTCTGACTCATAATTGCCTACTGCCCTCATGATTTTTTAAAAACCATAAATTCTCCCACCATATTGTAAATGGGAGATATAGTAGGAGGGCTTCCTCACCATTCTGGTACAAAGGAGGGAATAAGAAGGTCAAAAACAAATCGAGCAAAGAGGAAGTCACATATAAGAGATGGAAAAACTCCAAGTCAATGGAGAGATTAAACATAATCAATGTTCATGGCATCATATTAATTAAATCAAGTGACTGTGTTCTTTTTAAAATTCTTTCAAGGCTGCCTCCCTATGTGTTCTTTTTAAAATTCTTTCAAGGCTGCCTCCCTAGGACCCTAAGTGAATCAAGCCACTCCTTCTCTCTTCCACTGCTGCCTAATTGCCCACCACAGGCTAATGGGCAAACAGTCCTCAGCAACCATTTATCTTTTTGAAGTCTTCTCCTAGAGCTTCCTTCATGAGAGGTGGTAGTTTTTCCCTTGAAGTTATTTTCTCTCTCTCTTGTTTGTTTTTGAAGGCATTTTTGGAGAGGCTTCTTTGCTGCTTGTTTCTGAAGCAAATCAGGAACACTAATTTTCTTTTGTTGGTTTTTGGAAGCTACCCCAGTGGGAGCAGCTTGCTGTGACCAGGATTTCTGCCTGCGGATGGTGGGGAGAGGGCTGCAGGAACGCTGTTGTGACAGATCGGAATGCCGTTGGCTAAGTGAACACACTCATACTGTAGAGCTGAGAAGCAGAACTCCTGATTTCGAGAAGATGCAGCCAAGGAGAATATGCAGACATGACCACCCAAGAATCATGCATTTATTATGTCTGTGTAATTGTACACAACAAATAACTGCTGGCTAGGATGGAAGCTCCTGTTTTCCTTAGACATGGAAATGTAGTACAAATGTGACACTTGCAGGTAGAGAAAAACCTTCATGAGTTCTGATGCTGGAAGGAAGCTGACAGCTCATTTCAGGGTGATGGGAAAAGCATTCTGCCTAAGGGGTGAATATAAAAGTTTTGAACTTACTCTGAATATGTAAATGTTAATCCTGGCTCTGCCTTCAACTGGCATTGTAACCCTGTCCAAACCACTTCATCTCTCTGTCTCCCAGGGTTCTCTCATCTGTAAAATCAACACATCCAACCTGTTGGCCATGAGTTCATTTTCATTATATTGTGCTGCCAACACATCCATACATATGCCAAAAAAGATGCATATACATGTTGGCCTTTCACTTTTTATCTTATTTTGATTTTCAGTAAGTAAGAGAAACTATATATGAACATTAATACATACTGGATATTTATTTATTAAAAAAACCTTCAAGACATGCGGGTTAAGATTTATATTATACCCACTTAACCCAGTCATCCATGTATTCCAAATTTTCAGTATAAAAATGTTGAACTGAAAGAGACTAATTATGAGCCTTTAGGAATGCTGAATTATCAGACGAAAAGGTACAGTTGTGTCTATATTATCTACTGATGACATTAAAATGGGATAATTTTAGAAGTGTATTGAAAGGCAAAATAAGATAAATAAATGTTGTTCAAATGCAAAAGTCACTTATCCAACTACTGTTCTTATTTATGCATATGACCTACACAAGCATGCTGTATTTATATTGTTGCTACAATGTTATCATATGATTTTATATTTAACTATTTTTGCTTATATTGTCTCATAAACATAACTTGATTATTTATCATAAATTATTACTTTAATGGTTTCACAAAACTAAATGGAGTGGATAAACTATAACCTGCAAAATAACTACTTTCCTGGACTTGCATCTCTAATTTTGCTATTAATATTGATTAAAATATTTTTAAGTTTTAGTTTATTATAGTCTGTTCAAATGTTTTCATAAAGGAATATATAACGACATTCATATAAATACATCTGTGGCTTTCTAAAGGGTTTATCAATTTATAATGCCATCAGCAAGTAATGTGCACAGCATTTTTTACTAGAACCTCCCTATCTTTGATAGTTATTATTTTTATAATATAATATTTTACGCATTTCAGAACTTGGCAGAGTGACATTGATGTGTCTGGCAAATATGCTTTCGACCCTGCCCACTAAACCAGTGAGCTTAACCTAAAGATTTACTTATTTGTTAGCTGACTCTCACTCCCTCATTGATTACTTCCAAATTTGTCACCAGGCACAACTATGTAATGACAATATGTAAGACCCTTGCTATACAAAGGTATACCTTCCTTTGAGGGTTCACTTTATCAAAGAGAGAAATATATAGAAGGGCCTACGTGGTCACTGTTAATCACACCAAGTTCTAAAATGCACAAGGGCAAAAAGGAGAAGGAAATAAATAGTTCATTATTTTTCCTTAGTAGCATACTTTCAACAAAATATACTGGGTATTTACAATGATCGAAACTGGTTTTATAATCCAGGCCATGAATTAGCAATCAACTTTTTTTTTTTTTTTTTTTGAAAGAAAGAAAAAGAGAGGAAAGAAAGTGAGAGTGAAAGAAAGAAAAAAAAAGAATGTACGAGAGAAAAAAAGAGGAAGAAAAAGAGGGAGAGAGAACGGGATTCTTGTTCTACTGCCCAGGCTAGAATGCAGTCTAAAAATGGGTATTAAAAACCTCTTTTATGCCAATAATTGTGTTTAACAATGGAGACAGGAAGGAATAAGAGATGAAAATAACAAACAAGCAGCCAACCAATATTTTATTTAAAACTGTGAAATGCTATGCAATTGCTGAGGAGTGATTTATTTCCAATTATGCGGTCACTTTTAAAACAGGTGTAATATGATACTGAGAAAAATGTATGTT